>JAPKLX010000024.1:244762-365370 GCA_026898415.1 Leonotis leonurus | reverse complement strand
TCTTCTCTTCTTTTCCCATTTCTAGATTAAGGCCTTAAATTTTCAATCTCGAAAAGCCAATTTTACACTAAATCTTTACTTCTGATTTCTGCATGTTTAATTCGGTTGGATTAATTCAAAGGTGTTTTAAGCTTGTGTGATTTGCTGTGCTGAGTCATTCTTCTTCCTTTGTATTCTGATTTTATTGTGCTAATGGTTTCTACTTGTTTCCTAGGCTAAGTTTATGGTTCAAGAAGTGCTGCCGTGTTCTGCTTTGGTTGAGCAGTCCCTTCCTTCTAAGCTAAGTCCTCATTCTAGTTCTCTTAACACTTTGCTTTTCTTGTTCAATGCTTATGCATTCTGAAATTCTTAGTATTAGCTTGTGGTGTTATTGGTTTTAAATGAGTTCTGAATCTGTCCTAAATCTCTATTTGATAAGCTTGCATTAGGTGATTTAGTTAATTTGGAAATCCCTTGACATAATATCTTTTTTCTTGAGATCTCTAACTGAAGTAGAAGCATCTAGGTTCAAAATCATGCTTTAGATGTTTATGTATATATCCAGTATGTACAAATACTCTAAATTCTTCCTATGGCTATTGTTTGCCTCTGAAATTGTAGGATATAAACCCCTACGTGCTAATCTGCAATCCTATATATATATAGTTCTCATGTTCTAGATTTTTAAAGAAAAACACATGTTGTTTTCTAACATACAAGAATATTCACATGCTGTTCTGACTAAATTTATATATGGTTCTATCTCTACCATTTCAGTACTATGTATATGTTAAACGCTTAAAGTTTGCAACTTCTCAACTACTGAACACTTAGAAAGGTTAATTATTTCTCTAACAAGTATTCTGCTTTAAGTGGACAGATTCTAAATTTTAAGATAGTTAATGGACTTTAAAGTTTTGAATCCTTGTTTTCTCAGTGATTTAGAAGATTGCAGGCTATACATATAATCTCCTTTTTATTCTAACATTTAAAAATAGGTAAGAGAGCTTACTCTTTACTCTAATATTCAGTTATGCACTCTCTGTGATGGTTTCTGATAAGAGAAGAAAGGCAATTGGTTTAGATAGATACAACATTGGAAGCTAAAGGCTGTTGATCTATGTTTACCTTTCTGCATCCTAAAATCTGAATTTGGGTTGGGAAGATGTCTTCTTGGTGTGGAAGTAGGTTCTGCGTCTGAGATATTTTGTGAGATTGAAATGTGTTAAGTTAGGATGTAGGAAGGTTTATATGAAAGGTGTAGTGGTTCTTCAATTAAGTTTTTGCTGAATGCAGGCACTTGAGTGTTCTAACTTAACAGCCCACTACTTAACTAGGTCTGTACTCAATCTTGACTTTGGGGCAGCTCATGATTTGATGCTCTCTCTTTTTTTTTTTTTGTAGGTGCAGGGTGGATGGGAAGGTGGTGAACGTGGACAGCAGCCACTGCTCTTCTTTGTTTTCTTTTCTTTCATTTCACTTCTATAGTTGTATACTTATTGTTCTCATAGTTTGCATTTATGTGGTAAGAAGATTTAGGCAGTGAGGAGATCTAATATTTATGTATAGGATTTGTTATGGGATTCTTGTCCAATTTGTAAGACTTAGAACTTGAAAACTCTATAGTTCCTGCTATTCTACTGCACTCGTTCAATACACACATAAGTATATATATATATTTGGTAATTAGTATCTAACTACTATGTTATAAAACACAAATCATGGTCTAGCTTGCACAAATATTCAAAGATATATTACAAAAATTACCAATATCGATTAACTAACCGATATCTTTAGTATTTTATTACGAAATTTTCTCGAGCAGATTTCTGATACACAAAATTAGTAGGAAAATTTTACGGGCCATTACATAGTTAAAGTTGAGGTAATGAAACTAAGCTCTAGCTCTACCTTCAAGTTATACCTCTTATAGTTTTAACTCACAAGCATCAAAACTATAAACTGTTCTGCCCTCTTAAGTAATTTAGGAAAACAGAAAGCATATATGTATAAATTGTCCAGATTTCATTAAGAAGAGTTGAAATGATTTTAAGTTCAGTTTATTTATATACACATCTATGTTTTAAAATCCCAGTTTAAAGGCAGAACATGAACTTAAAATATATGTTCATAGTTTTGAAACAACAAAACATAAGCAGTAATAAAACAGAATATAGAAAGCAGAGTACATATCATGCTTCATCAGAAAAATAAGGAGCAGAGGATGAGTCCGTGTTTTCTGTCAAGTTAAGCATTCATTTAAAACAGAACTCCCCTCCAGAACATAATATTACATACCACAAGTCTATTGATTAAAGTAAAATTTGGTAATACTTCACTCTCAAACCAGAACACTAACTCAGTATTTTTTTTTCAAAATGAGACATACTAGTTCACAGCAATGAAATGAAGACTTAAGTTTACCCAAATTCTCCCTACCCCAGAATCGAATGTTCAGAACAAGAAGAGTTCTTAGAGCCCACGAACTCAGAGCTAATAAACTAAGCATGCAGTGTAATAATTTCATAAATTAGGGATCTGCATCCAACCAGAAAAAAAAACACAAACAATAAAACATAACACTTAGCTTAAATCTGTGGATTGCCTTGGTAAGGAAAGGATCAGCAGAACACCCACTTCGACCAAGCAACCAATCAAACCATTCCCCAAACCAGAAACAGGAAAGAACGAAAATTTCAGTAAGAAAAACATTAAAATTTCAATCTGCAAACAGAAAGTTCAAAGAATCTATAACATGCAAACTCTAATTAAGACAGAAATTAAAACTTTCAAGAAAGAAAGAAAGGAAGCATTCAATATAGAGACAGTCGAGAAGAACCAGTAATAGAAGTGAAAGGATTCAGAAAATAGATAATTTAGGACCTAAAAATCTAGGAGAAGAGATAGAGGATAGAGTTACCTTTGGAGAGAAGCACGGGTGAACTGTTAAATTGTCCAACCCCAAAGAACTGAGAAACGAGAGACAGAAAGTTAGGAGCTAAGGAAGGTAGAAATAGAATCAGAGAGAGAGGGAAAAGATTACCTTGGATGGAGAGGAGTCAGTCGACAGCAACACACGTCGAGCTCTTCGCCGTTCCATCAAGGAACCGAAAGACAGAAGAGAGGAGAGGGCGAGAGAGGAGAAGCAGCGAGGGAGAGAAAGAAAGAAGTGTGGTGTCGGTAGAAGAAAGAAAGAAAGCGAGAGTGAAATTAGAAATTAGGGTTAGGGTAAGAATTAGAGTATTCTAGAAATGGGCCGGGTTTTGGGCCGGGTTGGATAAAATGATTGGGCTGTGATTAATTATTGCTGGGCCTGAATCAATAGAATCTATTGGGCCGAATTAATTAAATTATTGGGCTGGAAAATAATTAGATTGGGCCTAGTTTATTAATCTTAAGATAATTAATACTTAACTAATTAAATTAATTATTAAGCTCACTTAATTAATTCTAATGGACTAGTTTAAACATTTAATAAGATAAAATTTTATTAAATTGAGCTATACCATTTAGTGATGCTAGTAATGAAAGAAGGGATAGTAATATCTATTTATATTAAGTATTAATATTCTAAGGTTATGTAAGAGTTAAATAAATAGAACTTATAATATTAATTGAATAATTAATTATTGAGAATTAATTATTTCATTAAGTGTTAATACAGTTATTGCTCTTAAAGGCAATTATCGGAGTAATTGAATCGAGGATTCAACACCTTAAATAATATTGATCTGAAGTATCAATATCTCAATCAACGGGTCGAAACAAAAACCGAGAATAATATATTCTGACAATTAAATATTTCAAATGCACTAAGGGCATTTTAACTTATACGAGCTTTTCTAAAGGTTCTTACGAGAGACCTGTTTCGCGTTTCGAGATCAAATCAAGTGCAAATCGAAGTTATCCAAGTAGGCTTTCTATTACAAATAAAATTATGTGTGCACGTATACTATTAATTATGTTGCATTCGAAATGATTTCAAATTGAGAAAATATGTTTCAAAGTGTTGTCTTGCCGAAATGATTTATGTTTTGTATAAATGCCTATCTGATTAAGGGTACCTGTTGTAAGGATCCTGGATTCCTGGTTTAAGGATCCGAAGAATTTAAATCGAATTCGGGTTCTAGTAGGTGGTATAACCTACTCGAACTAAATGTGCACAAGTAACCGGGAGTCATCGATCGGGTTGGCCGGTTCGGTGTTCGTAGAAGGTGGCCACCTTCTCGGTACCATAAATCATCAAATTACAGATATGGCATTATACTAAAGAAATTAGACAGCTGTCAAACTTAGGATCTTTCACAAAGGAATTTAGTGAACGTAGGTGCTTTTAAAGACAAAATTCCTATGTCTCACTCTTACGACATTGACAATTATATATGTATATATGCGATTTGGCATGTGCCTACTGAGTACGTTTGTACTCAGCCCTGCATGTATTTATAAATGTGCAGGTTGAGACATGATGATGGGAGATGCTATGGTGGGCTTTTCGGTCTTTAAATAAATCTTGGGTGTCTACGTGTCTTCATACACGTAGACTTAAGTCGATCCTCATTCCGCTGCGAGAGTGTCTATCAGTTTTTGTTTGGCGAAGTTGCCAAATATGTAAATTAAATCCTTGTATGAACAAAACTCAGTTATTTAATTACCTTTCGGTTCAGTCAAAGCCTTCAGTATTCCACGTTATTATTTAATTATCTATTAGTCACGCAACCGGACTCTGTCGGGGAGGACGGGGAACGGGGCGTGACAATAACCATAATAAATGATGTAATTATATATTTTAACAGTCTATACATGTCTAAATTAATTTTTAATGTAAAATAATAAGATTGTACTAAGTTATTCAAGTACATCGTGCTTGAGGTTATTTTGTATTGGGTTGAGTTAGCTTGAAAATCAACCATACATCATATTCACAATTCATACCCACTCATTTTCGGGTTAGCCAAATCTTTTTTGACAACTTTATACGTGAATTTTAAATAATGAGTTGAATGTGTTGTTATGGAATAATAGGCTTATAATATTTATTAATTAAATATGTCTATGTAAAAATAAAAATTACTGATAAATTAATAAATGAATAGAATATTGTAAAAATCAATGGGTAATTAATAAATTAATTAAATATGGTGAAAGTTAAATAATATATGTATTATTTATAGATATTGTGAATGATAAAAATAATTAATGGCAAGCTCAAAAATGATAATTTAAATAAATAATAATTTATATCGATGATATTATTTAAAGAAGATGTGTTATATACTTACTAAAAAGGAAAAATGAAAGTGTGTGTATTTTTTGTGGATGAATCGAAATGAATAAGGGAGTTTTGGTCTAAAAAATTGTTACTAATTTTGTACTAACACGTGTAGTAAATAGTTTGTTTTAAAATAAATTATGTATTTTTTGGATATTGAGTATTAGTGATTTGAATAATCACAACTATTTTATATTAATTATTTGAATAATCAAAACTAATTTAAAAGTTAATATATGTATAATAAAATGTATATTAAACTTCTTTTAAATAATCACAACTATTTTATATTAAATTTGTTTATCACATATTATATATCAAACTAAAACTTTTGTCAAAATCTTTAATTTAAGATGCATATTGCATGTGTTTATGCGAAGCAAATTGAAAGATTTTGAAAAAAGAGGATTAAGAAAGAAAAGAATATTAATTATTTTTATAAATTTTAAATGTAAAAATGTAGGATAACTTTAACTTTTAATATTAAATATTCTTTATATAATGAAATATTAATTTGACATTAATTAAAAATCGCCATTATAGTTGTATCTCAATTGAAACCTTTGTTTATATATATATATATATATATAGATTTTGTTACGAAGGTATGAGAGATACACGTCACTATATCAAAAGTGATTCTTCTTGCAAATGAGAACTTATTCTTTCAATAGCTCATTTTCTTCTTGATATATTTCACAATGCAACTCCAATCCACATCGCTAGAAATTATGGTCCCAACATTGATGTCCAGATACGAAAATTGAATGAAGCCTGTAACCTAGACGCGCCGTCATATTCACAAGCTTATTATTTTCGGTTCATATTCCACACAAGTTGCTCTTATTATAGTTCACATTTAGCCCTGACACAAGTTCAAAAAGTTTGAGGATATTCTCATCACATTAATTTTTTCCTCTTTGTCTAACACAACCAAGATGGTATTATCGACATATTGGAGATGAGATAATATGATTTTACCCACACCAATTAAAGTGGACCGAAAAAGATCATTCGCGACTGCTCGATCAGTTTGCAAATGCAATCCCTCAACATCAATCAAAGGGGAGAGAGGGTCACCCTGACTCATTCCCCTTTCCAATCTGAAATCACCGAAAGGCAACCTTTTGATTAAAACGTTAGCATTGGCTGACGAGAGACAACCTCTTATCCATTTCCTCAACAGTGAACAAAATTGAATTGTTCCACCATGATGTCAATATAATCTCTCTTCACAAAGTTGCAGGCTTTGGCCAAGTCGACCTTAAAAGTCAGCCTTCTCTTCTTTCTTCTCCTAGCTTCGTCAATGACTTCCGTTTAAAATCACCACTCTTTTCAGAATGAACACACTTTGGCCGTCCAAAATAATTGAATTCGTAACCGACCTCATCCTACTCGTGACAATCTTAGCAATGACTTTGTATAGACTTTAGATGAGGGAGATTGGTCTATCTAAACCCATTTAATGTCAAAAAAAAAAAATTAATGCTGGATTTAATGGTCGATTATTTACAAAATATATAAACATTAATAACGCATTATATCTCTGATGCTAGAGAACACGTACAATATTCCCAAACTTACAAACTTTCTCACACATGAAATTTGCCTTTTCAGAGAAAATAAATGTGTAAGTAAATAATTAAGTGAAATCACGAAGTTTATAAATGCAAAGCCCCCCACTCATAATCTTTTATAACCCATTGAAAAGGTCAGAATAAAAAAATTAGTTAAGCCAGTGTACGTAAGTTGATATATACACAATCAGAGTACTTTCTGAGAGCACCAAATTTCAATTTGGCTGTAGATTAAAGCTCTATTTACATATTTAGCACACAAGCTATTCACAGGAGCAAACATTTGTTTGAAGTACATAATGGAGGGTAGGATACGAAACAAGGCAGATTCAAGGACCTCACGAGTCAGCTGAGCATCGTTGGATGCCCAGTTTGAAGCATCCTCTTGAACATGTCCATTCCAAATGCAGAATCTGATGAACTGAATGAAAGAAGGTAGTACATAACTTAGCAGCTTTATACTTGGTTTCAGGAGCATCTAGGAAAACAAAAAGTAGCAATAGCATCCAAAAAGAGAAGGTGATCATTGTTCGTTATACCGCAAACTCATGTATTAATCATAACTAGGCCTACTAAATGAATTGTTCCTGCCCTTGCAATAGATGTCCAATAGATAACTACTCCCTCCGTCCCACTAAAAGTGGTCACGTTTGACCAAATCTGTGAGAGCTTTTTGGTCAAACGTGGCCACTTTTAGTGGGACAGAGGGAGTACTACTTAACACTTTCACTACGTCTCAGTAAAACCGGAATATTTCTCTTTGTTTTCCAATGAAATGGGTTCCCAATCTGAAGAAAAAATAGCAGCTCATTGCTCCATGGATCATGGAAAGTGTAATCAGATTATTTTCATTAATAGACAACAATCAGTATTCATTGTTTAAAATGCAGGTCTTTATTAAACTTATAAAACATTATGACTACTAATCTACTATAATTGGTATACCTCAGCTCAGTCTAATTCAAAATCCTAAACCAAACCGTGCTAGTTAATAGTACAGTCAATTGTTATTAATGGTAAGCATCAGAAATCTTAATGAAAATGACTACACATAAAAGCACAACGTTTGGCTTAACTATAGAAGGTTATACGTGCATGAATTTCATTTTCACTATGGCTATTACTTTATTTATGCATAATTATTACTATTTCAATCATCATCGTTACCTTATTTTCAAAGGAGTGGACGAGACTACTGGTTGGTCGTAACTTTCTTACTTCTATTAACTGAACCTTCTAGATTGAGTATGAGTGATATCAAGGCATGTACAGGAAAATGAGACCATATACAGAAGACAATGGTAAAGGAGCCCCTGACTGCTCACATCATTTCTTTTTTCTCCGCTCTAATTTCCATTTCTTTATCAGAAATTATTCCAAATAACTGCTTAACATCTTATTCACTCTCTAGTTCTTATAATAAAACACTCAGTGATATAAGTCCCAATAAACAAATTCCGACTAATGTATTCAATATAAGAGTTTTATCATTACATCACACAAAAGATAAGTTAACCATTGACTTGGGATTCCAAAGATGATTACTGTTAAATATAAATTAAAGACTTAAATGATCTAAAATTATCAATCTAAGACTTTTGTACTCAACGCCTCAAGGTGTACAAGGACCATCATACAAAAGCAGGAGTGACCATTTAATAACCACATCAATTTCTTCAAATTATATCTTTTTATTTTAAACTCAAAATACACAATTACAAATAGTAAAACACATCTATCTCTTTCTCTCTCCAATACCAATCATTCTCAGCAAATAATAAGGCAAGCACAAACATTGCCACCATCGTTACCCATTAACAGACTATTAAAGTCACGGCATCAACACTTACCGCAAGTTGATAAGTAAAATTATTATTCATTATAGATGAAAATTGTCTATCTTTTGAGAGACAAAAAGTGAGATTACAAAAGAATCATGAAATCATTTACGATGGAATCATAGATGGCAGACCTATATTTGTATTACTATTACCTCTGTTAAGATTTAATTATTCATCTAGGTTTTGATTTAGTTCTGATTTCTGAAAGCAATAAGTAATTTTCTAATATAATAGCTGTTTATGTGGAAAAGGAAAATCGGAGGAGCAGTAGATCCATAGCATGCAAGAGCTTAGTAATATACAAGTATTCACACCACTTCATTGCAGATATAACAGAAGCAAATAAAATACCTTGAGATAGTAATCTCATAGGGGAATGAGACACCTTCAAGATTTGGTATTGGAGGAATATGATCCTTCTTTTCATTCACAAACCTAATTATCTGAAACAGAACATCACGAAGTGAAGCTTCTAGTGCTGCACGACGAGCAGTTCTTTCCTCAGCTGAAATATCAATATAGTGCAGAGAGGGATTAAACAATATTTATGATTATAAACTATGAATGAGATCAGGAGGATCCTAAAATGTGCTGAGAACAGATACTACCTCCTGGATCAACTACTATTTTGGAAGGGTTCAACTTTCCACTATGTCCTTTAAGGTGGTGCACCACATTCAGATTTATGTACCACTGTTCCCAGTAGAGGCGTTCAACTTTATTAGTGAACCATGTAGGCTGTTTGTTTTTTACCTCATAGAAGGACAAACATATCTGCATCAGTACAGAGTATCAATGAATGAAAAATGAATGAAGAAGATTGAGGGAGAATGGAAGTGAAGACCCCTATACTGCTACAGCAAATAATGTTAAGAGAAATGGAAGTGGAAACTCCTTTGAGTTGCACAAATAGAGCCCATCAATTCTACCTCTCATTCTCTAAGATTAAGGAAAATAAAATAAATTTATCACACAGACTTGATCTTTAAACAAAACAATATCATAGCATATGGCAATGAATGGACCTGATTTTTCTTATTTGGGTGCTTTTCTACCCTGTCGATGAATTGGTCAATCTTCTCATCTATTTTCCTTTCAAGTTCTAGATCACCACATTGTACCTGCATATAGTGATAAAGGAAGTTGAATATATAACACAAACAGAATGAAAACCACATCCAGATATCCCTGAATTTAGAGATATGGATCATTGAGCAAATACAATTTCATTCTTATCTGTATATGGGCATTAGGGAAAGACAAAATGTGTTTTTCGCCTCGAGGCGTTTTTGTATGAAGGCATGAGGTGTAAGCCTTGAGGTAAACTGAGGAGTAAGCCTCGAGACAAACCGAGGCGCAAACAATAAAGTCACAAAAGTATACTCCCTCCGTCCCACTTCATTAGTCTCACTTTGACCAACAATGTGAGAGATTTTTGGTCAAAGTGGGACTAATGAAGTGGGACAGAGGGAGTATCAAATATCATAAAACACATAAATTATACCGATTATCATAAAACAAATAAAAAATTAAAAGTCACAACTATTTATAATTCTTAAAAATTCCAAATTAACTTCCTAATATCAAATATTCATAAATTAAAAGTGCAAGAAATCCGAATAAACCCCATATCCATCTCCATCTCCTAATTAATGAAAAGTGTTCATGTCGCGTGCTGGATAAAAGCTCATGCAGCCGCTACTGCGTCGGAAAGAGAGTGGAGTTGAAGGTTGTAACAGAGGAGAGAGAATAGTGAGGATGAGATATGTAATTTGTGATAAGTTGGGTGATGGGTATATGCAATTTTAATCCTAATTGTGTAAATTTGGTCATAATTGGGTCACTTTAGCTGTAATTGAGTTAATTTGTACAAAATTCAATAAATATTTTATTAAATTTTGCAAATTCCATGATATTTAATCCAGGAAAATGGAAAAAACAATTTTGAACCACATTACATGAGGCGGTAGTCTCTCTGCCGCTTCACGTGCCTCAACTGATTTGGGATGCAAACCTCAACCAGATCCTTGAGATGGCGCCTCAGAGGTGGTTTTTACTCTAGGCAACCCGAGGCAAGCCTTGAGGTGGGTCTCACAACTGCCTTTTGAAAGGAAACCATATAGGGCATCTCAAACTCACTTAAATGGGCAGGAATGCTCTTTTAAATAATCATAACTGAGAGCCTCATAGAAATTGCAAAGAGATATCACAGCAGAAGCATCATACTCAGTGTGTATGTAGATACGGATAGTTGACTATCATTAAAAATCAGGCCTACTAGCGTGCGTGTGTTAGCCTAGTGATAGTGGGGTTAATGCCCAAGACTTAGGTCTCGGGTTTGAGTCCTCCATGGATGCGGCTATGTAATTTACTTTAGTGTAATCAATTCTTTTATTAAAAAAAAAGAACAGGCCTACTATTGATGTCCAATGGTTAAAATCAAAAGATGCTTTTGGACCCCTACTACAACGTTGCTGAAAATTATAAGACAATTAGCATCTTAGAACACTAAGATCATACTTCAAAACTATATAAAAATATGTGCACGAAAAGTCAGTAACAAATTACAAACAGCACTAGGCACATAACGAATGAAACTGGCCATAAGCGATTTAATAAACTAGACATCACTTACATATGTAATCTCGAAAAGTTCCAAATCAATGTCTTTTGGGCGCACAAGCCCTAAAGCTCTGTGGAACAAAATAGTGTGAAAAATGCCTGCCAATAAAACATTACACCATTAGCAACACCAATGCACCAAACTTGTTTCTAATCGTAGCAAACTAAATTTCAGGAAATAACAAAATATCTCAAAAATATCCTTTATAAAGTGAATCCTCACAGTGGCTGATGAGAGAATTCAACACCATACTACATAACAAATGCAACTCCTTTTCAATAATTTCAGATTCAATAACCAAATCGAGAAGACTATCACATAGAAATAGTACTCATCAAATCATTTAAGCTCGCTTCAATTACAAGGCTCGATTAGCAACAAAATTTAAGACTAAATTACTAGTAAAATTAAAAACTAAACAGAAATAATAGAGGAAAAAGGAAGCGAACTCACAACGAAGAACTTCCCGTATTTCGAAGTGCTCAACATCCTAATTCAGTAGGTGAAATCAGTGAATCACGTGAAATAATTTCAATCAACGACACTCGAATACAAGTAGAGAAAACAATTTTGGCATCGTAAAGATATACTTACGAGTTCTTTGAGTTGGCAGACTTCGCAATTCATGGGGGTTTTTCTAACAGAGAGACGTCGAATACGAAATGCAATTCGATCAGAGAGGAAGCAGAGCGAGCGGTGAATGTGATTAGCGGTAGCGTACAGCCGTACAGCTTTGTGAATTGTCAAACACTCTATGCGGAAAATTGCAAACAAACTCTCGTTAAATACATCTCACACATTCTTAAATGATATTCTTAAATTATTTATTTATTTATCTTGATAGAGTACATACAACTCTATTCGTAATTGTTGTAACACATGTTCTGTTAACATCGATTTTTGTTTTATTCACATATATTTTATAGGAACGATGATGTAGATAATTTTTAGGCATGATGTGGTTGTTCTTGTATGGTGTACAACTGATGATTGAGTCCATGTCACGTGCAAGAGAAGTAATCAAAAGAATTTTGAAGTAGTGCGCATACACACGGATTGTGTTGGCACAACACACAGATAACAGTTGCGAAAAATAAGGAGCAGTGTCGTGTCAACAAACAGAAAACTCATATCTTTACTCATGTATTTGAATATTTGTTTAGAAATATCAGGAGATGGGCTGAGATAATAGAGATGACGGATGTATCTCAACTGCAATGAGTTGTTCTGTTTCGAGAAATTCGTTGTTGTGGCAACATGTACTGGGTAATAGAAAATGAGAATAAGAAAGAGTTGTTATGTTCCTAAAATCTCATTATTGCGTCAGAAAAGAAGCAGATTTATCTCAACTGAGTGAGAAGTGTTCTTCCCCACTATTACATGTTCCAGAAACACAGTCTATATATGCATCAAAGCAATGTTCTAAAAATCGGCCTAGGCGGGGCATTATTGATTTGATTAATGCTAGGCGGACTCGGCGGGCTAGGCGGGTTGGGCTGGCGCCTAGGCGACCTAGTCGGGCGGGCTAGGCGGACGGAACTGTTAAAACATAAATAAAGCTAAAATGGGCAAACAGCCTAAGTGTCCAACACAAATATGACCTAAAAATTAATTTTTGACGCATTAACATATCATATAGCACACAAAATCAACCCAACATCCTTATTTGTTATGGTCCATAGTTTAGAACCTCATCTTTTATTAGGAAAAAGACAAAGAAAATCAAAATTTGTACTTTAAAGATTAAATTACAAGTATATTTGAACTTATTATGGATCATTTAATCTAAATTCTAATGTATGTATTTCATTTTAAAATTATGGATATTATATTTTACTTATCATATTATGTGTTTTTAACTTTTTATTATAAATTAGAAAATAAAATTACAAATAATGTATGTTTATATAATATGTATTAGTATGATTTAAAAATATAAAAAATTAAACATTAAAATTTGATCCGCCTAGGCTCCCACTTAGTTGCCTAGGCGCTAGTCCCCCCTCCACCGCCCGACTAGCGTCTAGCAACTTTTAGAGCATTGCATCAAAGAGAAGAACACTATGTGTGGAGATTGAGAGAGATTTTTGTAATTTTGAGAGCGTTCTTCATTTTCACACTACCTCTAATGAAATTCCTTCAAAGAGATTGTGTGTTTTACTATTTGGTTAGAGAGTAAGAGTTAGCATAGATCGAAATCTTATTGTAATTTGTATACTCTTTGTTTTTGTTTTAGTAATTTTGTCGTAAGGCCGAGTGGATTATCTCGTTAATCCACACAAAAAGGAAATCTCTATCTCTTGATCTTTGTTCTTTTTTATATAATTTCATGGTTATTTCACTCGAGTGTGGAGTTTTACACATTGGTGCTTTTATCCGCTGCATTCTTCACCGTATGTGTGTGTTCGTGTGCGGACAACATCAGACACAACATTCCAGAAGCTTTTTAGGTACACTTTCATATCTAAATCGGTATCCGTATAATATATTAAAGAAATACATTTTAAAATAATATTTACTATAAATATGTATCCCACAGTGATTTTATATAAAACTCCAACCATTACTGAACCTATATAAATACAAATAATCTATATATTCCACGTCACAATTTAATTTGATCAATTAATTAATTGGCTAAATAATAATTATATTTTAATTTAAAAGAAATGTTAGAGTATATCACGGAAATTTTGGTGGATATTCCACAAGTATATCACAAATAATTTTTGCGGATATGAATAGTAATTGTTTATATTCATACCCACAAATACAAATAATATTAAATTCTACTAACGTACTATCCATAGATATCAAATGTGTCTTTAACTCACACCTATTAGTGTCAGATATCGACGGATAAAATGTCATCCATATGTTTACGGGTATGGATATGGATAGTCAATGTTCATGCATGTCGTGCCCCGATTATAATCCATATATTTGACTCACCAACAATATAATTTTTAATACATGTAACATTAACTTTTTGAATTAATCAAATAAATATTTTATCCAAATAAATATTCATTATTTTTTTTATGGTCAAATAATTAAATTTTATCAAACCAAAAAAGAGTAAATTTATTAAGTTACAACGTAAAGTGATTATGTACTAATAATTTTTTCACAAGATAAGTCTTTATGTAACACTTATATTTTGCAACGATATAATTTTTAAGTATCACAAATTTACAATTATGTTAATAAATCATAATATAACATGATTTTTCATCAACACAATTTACACTAGATAAACTAGTGTGGATAACATTTATTTCTAATATATGTCAATTTATACCACCTTTAAATAAGAGAAATATGTCAAAATAGTCCTTTTAATATAACAAATTCAAAATTTAACCACCTAAAATATTATTGTAAAATAACAGTTGTTCTATATTTAGGTTTCCTCGGTTGTCCCTTACTAACCATGCATTTTTAATTTGTAATTAATAGTTAGCAAATCCAAGTGGTTAGATTTAATGTTTTTTATTGGTATATCACGAATACAAATAAAAATGATATTAAAATACAACCATGAAACTATGTGTGGATATCAAATGTGTCTTTAATTCACATACCTCTATTACAATTAGATAGTCACGGGTAAATTGTCATATCTACCCTTGCGGGTATGAATATGGATAGTCACTACTCTTGCATTTTGTATCTGATTTTCATTCCTACTTTTGACCTACATAAATATTTTATCCGAATAAAAAATTATTATTTGATTTGATCAAATAATTTATTTTTATCAAACAAATAATGAGTCAATTTTTTAAACCTTATTTTTAAATTTTGACAGAAAGTGATTATGTATCAATAAATTTTACACGAGATGAGTCTTCATGTAACATGTATATTTTACAACGATATAATTTTTAAGTAGCACAAATTTGCAATTATGTTAATAAGTCATAGGGTAACATGATTTTTTATTAATACATTCTATATAAGATAAATTATTGTAATAATATTTATAATAATTTGTTAATTTATTAAAACAGTCGTTTTAATATAAAACAGATTAAATAGTCATTTTAATATAATAGATTCAAATTTTAAACACCTAAAATGTTATAGAAAAATATAGTCATGTATTTATGTTCCCTCAATTATTCCTTATTAACGAATTCAAATTCAAATATTATCGTTAATTATATTATTTCAAAAAAATCAATTTAAATTATATATTTATAAATTATAATATAAGATAATTTTCCATCGATTTTCGACGGGTTACATGCTAGTTATATTATAATTTTCTACACTCAGGGCACATTTAATTATAAAAAGGTGATATTAATTTTTCTATGGCAAGATATGAGAAATTAATTTCACTCGTACATATAAAATTAATTTATTAATCCACTATTTTTAATTATAAAAATGAAGTACGTTTCATTTTAGTTGGGACAGAGATATTATATTTAACTTAATAAATAAAATAGAACTCTTAATTCACTTAAAATACATTTAACTGTTCATTAAATTTATATATGATTTTATTTTTATTTTTCGCAAAAAAAGAAGAGAATACTATATTAGAACATAATTAAATTGTTATCATTTCATTATCTCCCTTCTCATCAATTGAAAATAAAAACTAAACAATTCGAAAGAAGGTTATATAGTCGGCATAGTTGGCAAAATTAGTTCGACTGAATAGATCAGCTCGATGTATTAAGAGTTTTGGCTATATTGATCCAATAAATTGAGCATAAAATGCCCTCCTAAAAAACAATATGGACCAATTAAATTTTAGATCAGAAAATGTCAGTTTTCACTATAAAAAAAATTATTCGATTATTGAAATTACTTAACTTGTGAACTTATTAAACACATATAAATCAAACTATGAAACAAGTAATGAACCTAGATCACCACAAGATCAGGTCACTTAGTTTGGTGCCAACACACTTATGGTTGAGGGCTGTTAACCCAAAAGAATAATCAACTATTTAGAATTTAAGAAATATCATAAAATAGACAATTATCTCACTTTCTCCTCACTCGTCTACACTCTCCTAAGCGAAATTAAAGTTTTATCCACACTATTTGTGACCTAATCGAGCTTACAATCCAACATATTGAAAACTACTTCTCCCACAAAAGTTCTCTCACACACACTGTCACGCCTCAATTCCCGAGGGAAGGCCCGTAAGTCGGGGTGCGACTAGGGGTGGGATTTAAGAAGCGGGGAAGAAGGGGGGGGGGGGACATGTTTGACTTGGAAAGAATCCTGAATAATACTTCAAACATAGTCATTCATAGATAAACAAGAAGACTCACAATGCAAATCGATGCAAAAAGCTATTCGATGTCAGAAGTTGAGGTTTACAATCATAATTCTGTTGAATAGAATAATATAACCAGAGTCATTAGAAAGTTATAGATCGACAGACGAACTATACTTGATAAAAAGACTTCTTCTTCTCCTAGGATAGGGCAGTCATCAGTCAAGTGGGTGGTTGCATAGCATATATAGTTGGCACGCATTGACATTATTCTTGATGGTCGGCTTCATCACCTCTATCATCTGCTTCATAGTGGCGCACAGGTCCGAGAGTTCCATCTGGGTCTGTGATGCAGAAGCATCTCCCATGGTTCTGGTCAAGGAGTGTGCGTCATCTCGGGATTCTTCTGACATGTCACTCAACAGCTTGAAAGCTTCAGAAGGCTGCTTGTTCAAGATAGAACCTCCACGCGCGGAATTTAGAAATTACCGCTCGGTAGGCCTCATCTGGATGGTGCTCATTCTTCTTCTTGCATTCTGGATCAAGTCCTGATCAGAGATGTTGTGCTGCGGGCACTTGGCCAACATGAGTTTGAATTTGTTCCAGTAGTCATAGAGTAACTTTTCGGCTCCCATCTGGATGGTGCTCATTCTTTTTCTTGCATTCTAGATCCTCGAGATAGTATAGTATTTTTCCAGGAACTTCTGCTGCATTGCTTGCCAAATCGTGACACTACATGCGGGTAAAGTATAAAGCCATTCTCGAGCAGTATCTTGAAGTGAAAAAGGAAATGATACTAGGCGTATATACTCCCTTTTTGTTGCTTCGTTGGTCCTGATAGTTCCACAGGCCATCTCAAAATCTTGAAGATGCTTTTGCGGATCCTCTCCTGGAAAGTCACTGAACTTGGGTAAGATCTGGATGAAAGAGTGCTTAAGTTCCTAGTTTTCTGCTATCACGGACAATGTCATGCCCAAGGGTTTCAGATTGTTGTTGTTGGGGAATATCATTTCCCTAAGTGTATGCTTTGGAGCTGCATTCCCGTTTTCATTGTTGATTTCTCCGTATTCCTCCGCCATTCTTGCTGCTTGACGGGCTTCTCGCTCAAGCTATGTATGTCTCCTTAGTCTGCATCTTCTCCTCCTGGTGTTCCTCTCGATCTCTGGATCAAACCAAACGTCTCCGAGTTGTTCTTCAGGATTAGATCGAAGCAGACACCATGGACAAGACCTGAGTCAAGGTGAGAGAAATTTTGAAAAACGCAACTCCCCGACAACGGCGCCAATCTGACGGAGCTCAGTCGTTATCACTCCGGTTTTGCTAGTGGCAAATATAGGATCGATCCAACAGGGAGTTGGAGGATTCCTCTCTCGATGTCATAAATTGGAGTTTGAGTCGGGTCTTGCCTTGGACAAGAAGTTGTAATCAAGCAGAAAGTAAAGTGCTAAAATATAAATAACTGAAAAGAAAACAACAAAGATACCTAATTAAGAAAGCAACTTGACTTGGGTTAGAATCCTTGAGTCTTGACTTATGTCTTGATCATCGGTACAAAGTTATTCGTTGTACTAGTATGTTGTTGGTTGAAGGCGAGCATAAGAATGGAGTTTTACTCCTACCACCCAAACACATCACTCAGGCAACCCCCTTTTTAATCGTCACATAACCACTCAAAAGTCTCGCCCAGTATACCTTTTCAGCCCAGAAGGTAAGGGCTACCCACCCCCTTATCCCCTTGCCCAGGATTGCTCTTGGGCCAAGCCTACTCCAGCATAACCAAATAGGCATTAGCGGGATTGCTCAACCATGAATGGACACACCATCTTTGACGCCCGTTCTATGGCGTTCCCACCTACATCACCACGCTGATCCCTGTGACTGGCAAGCAGGGAGTGGCTAACACTTGGATATTTCAATTCGCAGTTGTAACTTGATCTTGCCCAAGACCGCTACTAGCCAGACAACACCGAGGACTTGATCAAGTTATATAAGATTCAGATCCAACGCTTTAGGAACATGCCAATACAACTATAAATACGTTTAGACCTCTCAAGACGTTATAAGTTTTGACTCAATTTGTCATTCCCAAGCTAAGTAAATAAACCTAGCTACTCATACAGAAAATAAAGAACATAAAAAAATAAATAAAGAAAAGCATACTTGAATTGAAATAACAAAAGTACGAGTTACCAAAAGATCCTCTTGTCAGGACCAACCCTTGACAAGGCCAAAATCATGAACATAAAATAAATATTAAGTTTGCCCGTAGGACTTGTTTCTTGCCTAAACTAAGAGAAAGAATTGTCGGGCGTCGTCCCTCCCCTTGATTGCGTCTATAAAATGCGTGTGTCTCTACTTCATATCATAACTTTATATTGGGGGTCTTGTTGGCCTGGGCTTGGTGTTAGGAGTGGCTAGGGTTCACGGCTAGACTTTCCTTCCCCGGTGAGATCTTCTGTGTAAAGGAGATACTCCCAATCCTCCAAATATTCGATGGAAGAAAAGGGAGATCTTTTTCCTTTTCCGCGTAAGGAAAGAAATTTGTCGCGAATCCCTGCTCATTGCCCGCCGTCTTCTGCGCTCCCGGATGCTTCCATCTTCCTCCTCGTCTTGGCCATGGTGTTCCTATTTGCTCCCAGCGGCTGCAGTGTAATCTCGAGTGGTACCTTGTCTTGAGCTTCAGATTGCCCAAGATGCTTCGGGTACAAACTTGTCTCTTTCTTGAGATGACCTGCAGCCTTGACTTGTATCCTGTCACCCCAGACTTGTGTCCTCCCAGACAAAAAATAAGACATAAATTAAAGAAAAATGACTCGATCTAGACTTAAAACAAGACATAAAAGAGCACGAAAAATGGGCTCGTCAGGTGTGTATCTTGTTTAACGGCGAAAACTTTATAATACAATTTTTTTATCGATAAAAATATCATATTGCACGTAAAATATTTTAGAATCATATTGATGTAACGGTGACATGATTTGGTAATGAAAATCATGATTTATCTAATACGTCGATATATGTTCGACTTAAAACGCATATCAAATTAATTAAATAAAATGCAATACGTAGTAGCCGACCCGAATGTCGTATCTCAAAGGAATACTATACAGGGCTATTAATAATTAGTACTAAATTGTTAAAGATGAAGTCCTAAACATACTATTAATATACATTGTAACAACAAAAATAAAGATAAAAAGCAATTAAACGAATTCCAACGGATTGAAACTTTAGGATTAGATGCTTAATTCCTATTCAATGCTTAATTGATCATGCATCCATACTAGATAAAGAATACTAAAAGTTACCTAGCAAATTACTTCGTATTAATCCACTAGGCTGTGATCTTAACTTTCGTATACAGTTCACACCTTTAGTAATTACTTAATCTCATATAGAATATTATTCTTATGTTTCCGGTTAGAATAATGTTGATTAACCCTTGGTCTTATGTCAAACAAATGATCAATCTACTTAACATATACATATGAATTTAATGGTGATCAAGCACTAAACTCCATACAAAATAAGTTAATCAAGAGCATAGATCAAACAAACATCAAATAATAATAGAAATATCCAATCCTTGTACGGATCTAGACAAGCATCATATACAAGGTAGAATCACAAAAGGAAACCGTAGAAAGGAAGATTACTACTTGAAAAGTAAGAATCCAAGGTCGGAATCCTCTTCAATCCATCGGAATTCTTAAATCTTAAACTAAGAAAGCAGTAAAAACTAAGTGTTTGAGAAGTTCTTTTAAAGTTACATAGGTGGTATCTCTGAAAATGACGCCTAGAACAATTAAAAGTGCGCCCATAACTGCTAGCTAGCGGTCGCTGGCTGCACCCTTCTGTCCCGCTGTAGAAAACTTCCCAGCGATCGCTGGCTGCGTCCTTCTGTCCTTGCCTGCTTCTGCAGCCCAGCGATCGCTGGGATACCTAGCAATCGCTGGCTGCGGCCGTCAGCTCCTTGTTGTGCTCATCTCCTTCCCGTTCCATGCTCGTTCGCCTCTTCCTCGCCCGACTTTGTGTTCCAACTTATTTTAAACCTTCAGTACGTGGTGTTGTTTAGACCAGACCCACTGTCCGATAAAGGGACTCAGTAATGGGCACGAGGAATATTTCCAGCCGATATACTTCCAATTTAATTTATTAAATTGCTCGCAAGAGAACGAGTTCGTTATAGATTAATAAGTTGACCCTAAGTCGTATTCTCAAGGAAGGCTGGCTAAGTAGGGCTTTATCTATGTTGCAGAACAGAAAGCAATTAAAAATAAGGGGTTTTGGATTTTTAATCTAATTAATCTATCTAGGCGAATTAAATTAAAATATTTAAAATACGAATTACCTAGACGAAAATTAATAAAGCAATTAAATCCTAAATCTAAGAACGAAGAATTAAAGAAACTGAATTTAAACATGCCTTGAATTGATTAATTAACATGATTGAAAGACTTGTATTGATGAATTGGAAATTAATCAAGAAAAGAGCAGAAAGAAAATAGATCATAAAGCAATAAAGAAAGCAGTAAAAGAACTCACGGATTGAAAGGAAAAATAATGCATTAAGAACTCCGGGTTTGAATCACGAACAAATCCACAACGAAATTGGAAAGACAAATAACGGAATGAAAAATCTAACTATGGTGTTTTCTCTCGTGGTCTAAACCCTAGAAAAATAAAAGAAATTGTGAAGGAAATCATTTCGTCTGAAATCGCTCGTGGAGGTTTAAATAGAAAAAAGAGAAATCCGCCAAGGTAGCGAGCTCTAGGGGGTAGCGGTCGCTACCCACATGTTCTGTCTTGAATACGCTGAGAAGGGGTAGCAGTCGCTAGCCCCCCTCTCTGTCCGTCCAATGTATTGCAGGGGGTAGTGAGCGCTAGGGGGTAGAGTTGCTACCCCCACGCTCTGTTGTGGAAAAATCCATGGGGGTAGTGATCACTAGGGGGTAGTGACCGTTACCCCCTTGTTCTGCCTAAGAGACCTAGTGATCACTAGGGGTGTTGGGAACCCTAAAGATTAGTGTTGATGATGGTCTTTCGAAACACACTTAGCTGGTCTGTATGTTAACCTGTTCCTCGTGTAAAATCCAGATCACTATAGTTTAAGTGATTTCTGTTTTGGAACTGATTAGGAGATGACTTATAATGTAAAGGATATGTTCCTATAGAAGTCATTCTCAACTTAGAATAGGATGAAGGTCAAGATTTCACGCTCAAAGGAATCGATCTGCTGTAACAGACAGTGACCAGATCGATGACCAGATCGATGACCAGATCGATGATTACAGCGATGAACCAGAGCGTTTGAGTCATCAAGCCTTTAGCTGACATCATCCTACACATCATATGCACTTGCCATGTCAAGATCAAGATCCATCCAACAGGGTTTGGAAAGTTGATCTACGATTAAAACATATAAGGAAAGAGACCGTTAACAATCTGATTTCCATAAATCAAAGATTGAGTCAACCTTTCCTATATGGCAAGAACAGATATGATGAAAATCACTGATTGGCAATATACCATCTATATCACACCAATCAACAACGGCTAGAATTTCAATATTCAATGCCTATATAGTTGAAGTCAACAATCTGGAAGAAGGAGAGAATACGCACGAACTATACTGCAATTATCATTCAAGCACTCTGCATTCCAGACTTAGAGCTTCAACATCTTGTGATTCTACATCACACCAACCACCTCGATTCAAGTCAGTCTTGTCGAGAGAAAGGAGATCACCCTGCTAGCTAGTAGTTTTCTAGTGGTAACGTAGAGGTAATCTGTTGTAAAGGGACACGACCCTTCATTCGTGCATAAGTATCAGTCTAGTTGTGATTGGTACTTGTGACTCGTTCCCCACGAGTATAAAGAAGCAGAGTATCCTAGTAGTGGATAATCTGGTCTAGGTTTGACCAGATCGTGGACGTAGGGATTTCCCGAACCACGTTAAACATCGTGTGCTTTACTTTTCTGCATTCTTATTATCTGTTGTTTATTATCCTAACCTCCTGCACTATCATACTAGCTGCATTCTCAATCAATCTGTTTAAACAATCTGATTAATTCCTTAAGGTTTTCAAAACAAGAGCAATCATTAATCCACCATTATTCCGCACTCACTCTACACTCAAAAGGTAATAAGATCACTCTTATTATCTGTTAAGTGTTTTCACCTTGAGAGTAATCTGTTTGGACTAAACCAGATACTGATCTGTTTATCGATCTGGTCAGTCATTCCAAGAAATTTCTTATACAGAATAGCTTGAGCTCTCATATAAAACGTCAAGTAAACTGAAAAGTTAGTGTTTGGTGTATTCCCCCCCCCCCATACACCAAACCTTGCTCTTCCGGGACCAACAAGGGGGGTAGTGATCACTACCCCTACGCAATGTCTTCACTCCTTCTTTTTCATGCCTTTTCGTCTCGTTTATCTTTTCGAGTCTTGCTACTCCGTTTTTGTCGATCATAACCTACAATGCAACATATAGAAGACTAAAGCATCAATCCGAACAACAATAATCAACATTATGAATCTAAAATGCGAGAGAAACGAGACCAAAAATGGATAAAACACTTTGCTCCAACGGCCTTTCCAGCACTCCTAGCTCAAATCCAACATCTTTCACTCCATCATACATCATACACTACAAAACAAGAACCGGCGTAAAAACGAACTAAAACAATACGAAAAACATAAAAACAAAGACTTATACACAACAACACAACGAGCTAAAAACGTAACATAAATACACTAAACAATATATTAATAATATTTATATATTTAATTTACATAAAAATACTATATTAAACAAGTCATGATTTTTTTTTACCAAATCAGATTTCCGTTACATCAATATAATTCTAAAATATTTTTACCGATAAAAAATTTGTATTATAAAGTTTTCGCCGTTAAGATGTAGCATCCTTTCTACCGATAAGATGTATATAGTCCATAAGATGTATATAGTCCGTGACACCTCTAAATGAATATATGTACATAAATGTATGCCACCACTCTAATAATTAACGCACCCTCTATTATTATTCTATTACTGTTGCAGGATTGCGATCTTCTTGTAGTAGAGATAATCTCTCCCATTAATATCTATGTCTACGTAAATTAGTAATATCAAACACAACTATAATATATATCAAAACCTCAAAACCTTGAGTGTAAAGGGTGTAAATGGGCGGATTTACCCGGATTGCAAAATGTGCCCAAGTATAAAGTTATGGTTTTGGTTTCAAAATTAGACTCATTTAGATTCGATCATAATCGGTTCTAATTCAATCCGACTCATTTGATACGGTTCCGGTTTCCTACCAACCGTTCAATTTTTGAATTTCTTTTGAATTTTTTATTTTATTTTTCGAATTGTATTAAACAAATATTTATACAACTATTACAAACATGTCTTTTACATATTATAATTTTTTTCTCTCAATTTAGTTTGAACATTGTGTAATAGATCATTTTTTACTGGTTCGACATCTAGTTTCCACTAGTAGAAAAACGCTCATAGACTACGGTTGTAAACCGTAGTTGTTGGGAACCCCATAAAATATTCCAAGTTTTGATGATGATTCTTCAAAACACACTTGGTATAATACATGCTCTGTACCCTTTGTTTTTGGTTTTAGCATAACAGATAGTCGAAGCGTCAAACAGAAGGATAGAAGTTGTCTAAGACAGATACTAAAACCAGCCAGTCTCAAGCAGAAGGCTGGAGCTGAAGGCTGGAGCAGAAGGCTGGAGCAGAAGGCTTTGTCTTAAGACAGAATGCTAAACCAGCAAGTCTTAAGACAGAATGCTAAACCAGCAAGTCTTAAGACAGAATGCTAAACCAGCAAGTCTTAAGACAGAATGCTAAACCAGCAAGTCTCAAGACAAGAACGCTAACCAGCAAGTCTTAAGACAGAATGCTAAACCAGCAAGTCTCAAGACAAGAACGCTAACCAGCAAGTCTTAAGACAGAATGCTAAACCAGCAAGTCTCAAGACAAGAACGCTAACCAGAAAGTCTCAAACAGAAGATGAAGCTAGTCAACTTTAACAGAAAGTTGAACCAGAAAAGCTTCAGGCAGAAAGATAGAAAATGCTTCGACCAGAAAAGTACTTCAACCAGAGAGTAGGTTAACATGTGCTTTACCAGAAAGTACTTCAACCAGAGAGTAGGTTAACATATGCTCTACCAGAAAGTACTTCAACCAGAGAGTAGGATAACATGTGCTTTACCAGAAAGTACTTCAACCAGAAAGTAGGTTAACATATGCTCTACCAGAAAGTACTTCAACCAGAGAGTAGGTTAACATGTGCTTTACCAGAAAGTACTTCAACCAGAGAGTAGGATAACATATGCTCTACCAGAAAGTACCTCAACCAGAAAGTGTCTAAATCAATATTCAACCAGAAAGACACTAGACCAGAGAGGACACAACCAGAAGGTTAGAAGCAAACCAGAAAGAGCAGAATCAAATCAGTCGATGAAGCATTAAAGACTTTCCATTGAAGATTTGGAAACTGAATCACTGATTGACATGAAGAAGGAAAGCAATCACAGATGATCTGCTTACCAATCATAGAAGATTCAATCAACAACTCTACAAGGAAAGAAGCGTTATGACTGATTGGCAATTAACAAATCAAATCAACGCCAATCAACAAACGGCCAGAATTTCAAATTCAAAGCCTATATATGTTTGAAGATTTAAAGTCTGAAGTAGGTGTAAGAGCAGACACAAGCGATATACTGCAGAAATATTCTCAAGCATTCTATTCTCAAATCAGACAAAAGCTTCAAAACCGTTCGTGATCGCAATCACACCTCGATTCAAGTCTGTCTTATCGAGAGAAGAAGGAGATCTTTACTAGCTAGTAGTTTTCTAGTGGATTAACGTGAAGATAGCCTGTTTACAGTAGTTTTCTGTAAGTTGTAAAGGGACACGACCCTTATTCGTGCATAAGTTTCAATAAGGTTTGTAATTGGAACTTGTGGCTCGTTCTCAGCGAGGTTAAATAAGAAGAGTATCCTAGTAGTGGATATCTAATCCAGTTTAGATTAGACCGTGGACGTAGGGGGTTTCCCGAACCACGTAAAAATAACTGTGCCATTTAAATTCTGCATTTTATATTCAGTTGTTTTTATTCTGCATCTGTCATACTCATTCAAACCTGCATTCTTAATCTATCTTCTAAATACTCGATTAAGCTTTCAAAAGATTTTCTTAACAAGAGCACCAACTTAGTCCACCATTATTCCGCACACAATACACTGCTGGAAATTAAGTTTACACTTACTTTCTGCCTTGTATATCTCACGTGAGAGATCTTACTTGGATAGAACTTAATAGATTAGAAAATCATAGTGTTCTATCATCTAGAGCAATCTGTAATTCAGAAAGCTCACATCTCTCTGATTGAAATTGTCAAGTAAACTGAAAAGTTTGCATTTGGTGTATTCCCCCCCCATACACCAAACCTTGCTCTTTCGGGACCAACAGTAGTCTATGACCTTTTAGAACCGTAGTCTATAGTACCGTAGTGTATACTTGTTAGTATACACTACGGTTTGAAAACCGTAGTCTATGTTGAGAATAGACTACAGTTAAAAACCGTAGTCTATTCAAAAAAACTGTAGTGTATTCATGTCAATTACTACAGTTTAGCATTCAACTGTAGTGTATGTATAACTATACACTACGGTTTTTCATGTCAGCGTAGTATATGTTTATGTATAGACTACAATTTATTGAAAAAACTGTAGTGTTTGATAAGCAATAGACTACGGTTTTCTTGAAAACCGTAGTGTTTGATATATCATAGACTACAGTTTTCTAAAAAATCGTAGTGTAAAAGTTATTATAGACTACGGTTTTTAAAAAAGTGTAGTGTATGATTCAGTATAGACTACAGTTTTCTCAAAAACCGTAGTGTAAAAGTTATTATAGTGTCACGCCCCGATCTCCGCCCTTGTGGCGAAGTCCGGTTACGCAACTATAAAACAATTAATTAAATAAAGGAAGAAAGGATAACTGTGATTTAACCGAATGAGAGGATGTTTTGAAAACCGTGTCTTACTACATAACAAGAGTTTAACTCCGAATTGACACATTTGTCAAACAAAACAATGTAATTTCTTGCAGCGGAAAGGATCTAATAAAATCTATGCGTATGAAGACGCATAGACCCCCAAGAGTTTGACTACACAAAAGATCGACAAGCCCGCCACAACATCTCCCATCATCATATCTCAACCTGCACATTTATAAATACATGCAGGGCTGAGTACAAACGTACTCAGTAGGCACATGCCAAAATCGCATTCATACATATATAATTGTCATTGCCGTAAAGAGTGAAACATAGGGATTTGATCTTTAAAAGCACCTATGTTCACTAAATCCTTTTTGTGAAACCTATAGTTCGACAGCTGTCTAAGTTCTTTAGTACTCTACCATATCTGTTCTTTATGTGTACCGAGAAGTTGGCCACCTTCTACGGACACCTGACCGGTCAACACCTTCGTCGACTCACAGTCCTTTGTGTACACTAGTTCGAGTGGGGTTGCTTACCCACTGGAACCCGAATTCGATTAAATGATAACAAGATAGGCATTATACAAAACATAAAACATTTCGGCAATGCAATACTTTAAATCATAGTTCTCATTTGAAAACCTTTTCGAAATATCAACATAATAGCATAAGAGCACACATAATTTCTTTGTAATAGAAAGCCTACTTGGATAGCTTCAGTTTGCACTTGCTGCAGTCTTGAAATACGCAATAGATCTCTCGTACGAACCTTTAAAATTTCTCGTATAAGTTAAAATGCTTCGGAAGCTTTAGAAATATCTAATTCGTAAGAATATCTTATTCTTGGGTTTTTATTCAATTCGTTAATTGAAAATATTGATCCCTTGAATCAATATAGTTTCTAAGGTTTCAAACCTCGTTCAAGTTACTCAAGTAGTTGGCAATGAGTAATATAAGTGTATTAACACTTAATGAAATAATTAATTCTTGATAATTAATTATTCAATTAACCTTGTAAGTTCTAATTAACTTAATCCTTTAAACTTTAGAATATAAATTCTTAAATAAATCCTCAATATAATTAACGATATAAATTCTCTTAATTTAGATTCCAATTACTAACTATATTGAATCTTCTTGATTACATACTTAGGCTTTAATTATCTAAATTATAAGCCCTAAATATTAACTCTAAATGTATATATATAATACCATTCTCTCCTTCAATTATTAATATTACTAATTGATGTAGTTCAACCTTAATTAAAAAATGTTAAGCTCAATTTAATTAAGTCTTAATTTATTACATGTTAGACTTGTCCATTTAAATTAATTAAGTAAGCTTACTAATTAATTTAATTAGTTTAAGTATCAATTATCTTAAGATTAATAACCTGAGCCCATTAGATTAATTATTTTCGGCCCATATGTCTTCTAACTTAAGCCCAATCTATTTAATTCACTCCAGCCCAACCCTTTCTTATATTCGGGCCCGTAACCCGGCCCAATTCCTATTCTTCTAATTCTAATTTACCCCAACCCTCATTCATTCTTCATTCCCAGAAACACCACACATTTACGCCTCTCTTCTCCACTCCCTCTCTGTTTTCTTCCTATCTCTTTCTCGTTCTCTATCTGTTCCCTGTTCTTTCCTCTATTCCCTCCTTCCTTCTCTGTTCTCTGCATGGCTCTACCCTCTCAGCCTCTACTCTCTCTCTTTCTCGCTCTCTGTCTCGGAACGGCAAGGAGCCTCGATGGGGTGTTGCTGTCGACCGGCTTGTCTCCACTAAAGGTAGAACTTTCTCCTCACTCTCTAAATTTTCTAACTTAGGGTTTAAATCCTCTGCATGTTTTTTTATCCCATCTTTGATTAGGGTAAATTTTAAAGTGGGAGTAATTTCTTAGAAATTGATGTCTGAATTTCGAATTTCTCTATCTCTTTGTTTTTTTTTTTTTTTGCTGGTCTCTGTTGGGATTTTTGAAGTAGAGTGTAAATCCTTTATTAGTTAATATTCTTAGAATCTGATTTCATTGCTTGCTAATTGATTCCTCTCGTTTGTTTTAATTCTGGCTGAGGGAGGGTTATGGCTAGGTTGGAGAATTCTTTGGCTCATGGTTGGAAAAGGCTTCGGCTTTGATTCGGGGTCTGTCCGGGACCGTTCGAAGTAATTCGAGTTGTTTCGGAGTTGTTCGGAGCTCACGGCTGTTAATAGGAGATGGTTCAAGGCTGTTCCACTCCAGTTATTTGACAACAGCTAAGTTCTTCTATTTGAATTTTCTGTTTTACAAATTAAACTTTAACTTGTTATGCATGTCATACTTTCATAGATTTCTAGGATTTTTTCTCGTTTCTGGTTTGGAAATGTTTTATGGCTGGCGTGGATTTTGGTTGCATTTGAGATTCTACTGGTCCTTTCCCTTACTGAGAAGGCTGGATTTTTAAGCTTGAATTTGGCTAGGTGCTTTCTTTTTTCCTGACTTACTTTAAGGAGGCAGATTTTAGCTTTAAGTTCAAGAAATGAATCTATGCTAAGTGTTTAATTCTAACTTAAGCAGTGACTTCATAAGCATGCTAAGTATTCTTTCTCTTACATTTTTTTTTTTTAGCGAGAGTCCATAGCTTTTGAGTTAGGGTCCTAAATCTGAATATTAGAATGTTCTATGTTCTGGATTCCATACTTTGAAATCTGGAAACAAGGTTCTATGTTCTGAAGTTTGTGCCTTGTTTTCAAAGTTTACATGTTACTGATTCTGCTTGAAGTTCAAACATGTATATGATGAGACTGTTTAGAAGCTTAAGGTTTTTAATGAAATTCTGAGCATGTTAAGCATTTTGATTCTTTACTTTCTAGATAGGAAGATGTTCACTTACATCATATAAGATCACCCGTTTATGCTTCAAAATCTCAGTTTTAAACCGCACATAAAACATGTTTAAAGTTCTCTTTTTTTTTTACTTCCTGATTTCTTTGTTCTTTCTACGTTTAGTTGAGGGTGGAAATCTTAGGATTCAATAGCTATATAGAAGAATTTAAGAGTTGAGACTACCTTAACCTTTATCTCCTTCTTCTTCTTGACCGAAATGTGGTTGCTTCACTGATACTCTGATTGTGGTTTATGTGATATACGTTTAAAAGGGGCAGCCCCTTAACTCTTTATATAGATGTATATAGGTTTATGCAGCCTTTGTTCTCTTGTTTGAGTCCTAATGTTTGATATAGCTATATTAATAGACTTCACCCTATTGTTTTGTAGGGGATGGGAGAGCGTGGTTGGATAGCTATTCCTCCCTCACTCAACCGAAGACTGCAGACCCTCTGCACTGCCTCTCCTTCTTTGCTGCCACTGCCATACCTTCTTTTACTTTTATTTCTATACACTACCGAGTGTAGTCACGCTTTTAGTTTAGGATTTTCTCCCTTTTCTTTTGTATACTACAGTGGAATGTACAGTATATTATATATGTTTAATTGGCTTTACTTACTGGAGTACAACCACTCCTTCCAATCCACTAAAGTCAATATTGCAGTTTCATACATATATCTATGAGTACATACTAGATATGTAGCGTCTGATTTCTCTTTCCTTATTTAATCTAGGAACTTTTCAACATGATATAGCATATATATATATATCACACGAGCACTTTCTGATGAAATATACACATTATACGTTCCCACAATAATATTACTTATATACCATACTTGTACTCTTATATATATGTATATATGTGAATTTTAATCATACATTTATTTTATGTACACATTTTACATACCCTTTATATAGTTCTCAAATAACTATAACTTGATATTTCGAACTTTATTTTCATTATAATTAGATCATATCCCTTAATAGAATTAATCAATTAAATTCTTCACTACTAACGTTCTTTAAAGCACAAAGAACAATACAATTTAACCCATTTCACTCCTTATTAGTTCAAAACAAAAGTTCAATATATTATCATCTCCGATTGTATTACAAACGTGTCTGATAACGCCTAATTTGATAATTAAAAAGGCCGGGGCATTACATATAGACTACGATTTTTAACAAAACTGTAGTATATGATTTAGTATAGACTACGGTTTTGAACAAAACTGTAGTGTAAATGTTATTATAGACTACGATTTTTAACAAAAGTGTAGTATATGATTCAGTATAGACTACAATTTTCATAAAAACCGTAGTGTAAAGGTTATTATAGACTACGGTTTTTAACAAAACTGTAGTGTATGATTGAGCAATAGACTACAGTTTTATCAAAAACCGTAGTGTAAAATTTATTATAGACTACAATTTTATCAAAAACCGTAGTGTATGCTTCAATATAAACTAGCTACACTACAGTTTCGTATACCACACCTGTTTATATATATATATATATATATATATACATTCATACATACACACCTGAAGTTGTCATCACAAAATTACGGGTTTTCATTAAATTAAAATACATCGATAATTACATTACAAAATGTTGTCATCCCAATAATTTGTTTATATCCATTTTCTTTACAAAGTTATCAATGTACATGCTAAATATCCAAAATACGAAACTGAAGTTGCATGTTAACTACGCAAAATCTAATTGCATCAATCCACCTTTTGACCTCAACCTGAAAAGATAAACACACATATATATATGTATATGAATAAGACAATTTAAAATGATAACATAAACTATATAGTTTAACTGTTATACGTAAACATTAAAGTAAATACGGAAATACCTCATATAATCATCCTACAGACAAAGAATCATCGAATTTGCCCACTCATCACGCACATCATCAATATCCGCAATAGAATATTTCCTATTCTCAAACTACAAACATTAAAAAACATATATCACCATAAAATTTTATAATAGTTGGTTAAATTAGATAAGTCCCATAAACTACATAGAAAGAAAAACTTACATGTGATTTTAAAGAAATAGAAGCACTCGGTAAAAGTTCTTCAACGATTTCTTTCATGTAGCGCATTATAAAAAATCCACATTGATACCCATCAGGTTGCCTCGGAGCCTTCATTAAATAAAATAAATTTTAGCAAGTATATATATATGCCATGATTATTGCAAGGAATTACTCATAGGAATAGGACATATAACTTCAATACCACTTCTTGTCAAGAGCAGCAAATTTTATACATCAAAATGACTACATGGTACAACACTTCTTTAGTCCAAAATCAAACTAAGTACAAAATGCTTTCTTTGCAGCATATGCAAAATAGACAAAAACTAACAAGGCTAACTCATTAAACATTCCCATTATCACATACTATCTCAGGCAAGAACTGTAGTTCATACATGAATCAACAACATAATATCATAGCTTTGAACCAAAAGTAAATATTACGGCCATCAACTCCCCACTCAAATGATGCAAAACAGAAGAAAATAGACAAGAATATACCAGTCGGTCCAGTATGATGTTTTCAGCTCTAGATTCAGCACCCGGTGGCACAGCAAAACCACTGAGAGGATCATCTTCTTCATAGTTGGTACGTAGTTGATCCACAACGTAACTGAACATCTCGATATTCCTTTAATAGTATAGCCACCTAAGATAACCGCAAAACAGTTGTTGGAATTGAGGTGTTGTCATGAGTACGCAATGGAGAAAACAACATTGGTTATACCCAACTTCAAAATTCCCAAACCTATTTTTGAAGTAGTGCCTATCAGCCAATAAAGCATCATCTAGTTTAAAAAAAATCTTTCAGAACCAAACCTGCTGCTGGAGCTCATCAATCTCTTTCTGAGCAACTGCATAGTCACGCTCCTGCCTCTTTAACTTTGCCTAGAAACGATTAGGGGCGGGAAACAACTTAAGAAATAGCAATCCACAGAGTCAGACGTGCTCTGCTTAAAACATTTCAAATAAAGCACAAGACAAACCTTCAGCTCCTGAATGGTAATCTCCAAAGCAGAATGTCCTGAGAGTGACTGTTGCAGTTTCTGATCCAAATCAAAGTACGCCTCAACAAGTCTTTCATGTTCTTCTGCAAAAATGTACTTATCTCTTGGAATTCAACAAAGGGCATAAAATTTAAAGACAATTCTAAAAAATCAAAGCAAAATGTCAAGCATCCACCAATTGCAATCAGAATACAATAACATCACTGGTTTTTCCCTAGAAAACTATTATTTGAGATGGCAAAGAAATGCAAGAAAATTAGAATGTTACATAAGGTAACAAGAGGGATAAGATGCAAGAACATGAAGGATCAGAGCATATAAAATCAAGCAACTTGTACTTAAGTGATGCGTTAATAATACTATAGAAAATATGTATTATGAGAATCTTGATATGTAAGCGATGAAAGATTCACATACCTCTTTCATCCATGATAACTCCTGCTTTTTCTTCTATTTCATAGAGCACCTAACTGGCTAACCATCAAAAGCAGAAGGTAACATAGCCTAAAGAGTAACTAATAATAGAAAACCATAACTTGGAAAATTACTTCCAAAAATAAAGTACATATATTTACTGAGATTATGGTCCAAAGAAATCATACACGCTCCAAGATAGCTTGAGATTGCTTTCTCCCCAGTTGCTCGTGTCGTAGAGCATCAACAGCCTCTTGGTATTTGGCATAAATCTTTGCCAGCTACAAGGAATATAGAGAACAATGTAAGAAATGATAGGTACAACTATAGTACTCAATGAGCAAGAGTTAGCCAAATGAATTTGTGTTTTCCAAAGAGTAATGAACAGACCATAAGATATATATCAGAAGAATCACAAAAGGCATAATACTCACACTCCATCCATCTCTAAGAAGTGAAGCTGCCAATGCTGTTCCAGAAACTCCGGAAGGAATGCTAGGAATAATCGCTTGCTCATTTACAGCCATTTCATCATCAACAACTGAGTTCACCACTTCACCCATCTAATTAAAAAGCATGCAACACAGCCAAAAACGCATCAGATATTGACGATAAGCTGCAAAATATAATTTGATTAATTTATTGCTCCTAGAGATAATAGAGCGTGTACACGTCACATCTAAACAAATCAGATTTCTTGCTCAAAAACATCTTCTCATTATTTCAATAAATAGTTATCCAAACCAATTAGTAGAGCTTCATGAATTTCTACTAGTGCAAAACCTATTTGACGTTTACATCTAGATAACCAAGGTATAGGATTGCATTAAAAAGTCCTACCCACTAAATTTGTATAGCAAAATAAACCCTTTCAATTTATTTGGTAGCAATAATGAAACGAGGACATTAAATCCAAAATGAGTAATTAGTACTAGAACAGAATAGAATAAAATAGGGATAGTATAATCAAACTCCATCAATATTTAACTGAAGGCAATCCTAGGATAAGATTATAGAAAAGATAATAAATTTTTGAAGTATAAATGTTTAAAAGGCCAATACAATAAATTTAAGTCAATCTACCTATAAGCATTTTGGCAGTTAAATGAATATATTTCACCACAAAATCCTAAGTAATAGCAGATTAAAAGCGTGAGGAGGTAGGGTTCTTCGAAATCGGAAACGGACCTAGATCGCCGCCACGCTTGGTGGAGCTGCAGTGAGAGTGCTTGATGGCGACTTCCTTGAAGGAGGCATCGCCGGAGAGGATGTCTCGGCGGAGCGCCTCAAGCTGAGAGACGGCTTCGTCGCGGGTGGTGGCGGAGATTAGGGTTAGATAGAGAGAGGGGAAATGAACTACCTCTGCTCGAATAAAATCGAGGAATCTTAGTAAGAGAGATAGGATGAGATAGAGAGAGGGGAGGGAGGGAACATACCTGGCCGGAGAGAAGACGACGGCGACGGGCAGAGCGGAGTGGCAGAGGTTTGAAGGCGTGGCGTTGAGCTCCAATGCGGTGGTGCAGTTGAGAATTTTGGTGGGTTTGTGGGAAGAGAGTTGATGTATAGGGTTTGGGGAGGGAAAAAACTCTAGAGAAAATTTCGAAATGTGGAAGTTAATATATAAAATGTTACATTTCTTTCAAGTTGTAGTAGTAGCCTAGATGGTTTTAGTCTATTTTGATAGACTATGGTTCAATCCCTCATAAGAACCTTTTTATTTATATAATGTATTTTGTCCAAAAAAGAAAATTTCGAAATCTGGAATTAATACATAACATGTTGCGATTTTTTCAAGTTTTTGTAGTAGCTTAGATGACTTATTTTAATTTACACTTTTAATAGACCAAGGTTCAATCCCTCATAAGAAGTTTTTTATTTATATAATGTATTTTGTCTAAAAAAGAAAAATGCATATAAATAACGATTATTTGTTAACAGTATTTATTAACCGTTATAAAATGTTTATCTAACACTTAATAAAGATAACAGTTGTTGCAAAATTGTTAACTATAACTATATATATAGATTACGATTTATTAAATAGACTTTTTTTAATTCCCCAATCATACGTAATTAAATAAATAGTTTTATACACATACACTACGGTTTTTAAAAACCGTAGTCTATGTATTAAAAATACACGAACATCACTACGGTTAATAAACACCGTAGTCTATGTATTAAAAAAGAACGCACATACACTATGGTTTTTAGAAACCGTAGTGTATGTATTAAAAACAGACGCACATACACTACAGTTTTTAAAAACCGTAGTCTATGTATTAAAAACACACGCACATACACTATGGTTTTTAAAAACCGTAGTCTATGTATTAAAAAAGCACGCACATACACTACGGTTTTGAAAAACCGTAGTCTATGTATTAAAAAAGTACGCACATACACTACGATTTTTAAAAACCGTAGTCTATTATGAATATACACTACGGTTGATTTTATAAGCGTAGTCTTTTCCCAAAAAAACGCACATACACTACGGTTGATATAAAAACCGTAGTGTATGGACTGTAGTATATGTTTAAATTTGTAGTAGTGTTCGGTCTGGATCGATATTAATGGTTCTGACTCCGGGTCTAAAACTAAAACCATTTTACCAGTCTGGGTCCAATTGTACCACAGTTCCGAATAGGGTAAAACTCACACCTTGATATCCCTACTTAGGGTGCTAATCGTTTCGGTTTCGATTACCCAAAACATAAATTTCGAGTATTCGAACAAAAAATCATTAAATATCTGGAACCAGTTCCAAAATCAATCGGGTAATTGGGTACCCAAAAAGCCAATTCGATTATGCGGTTCAATTTCGATTAGTACCGATTGGAAACGACAAAAAATATTCTTTGTCAGATTCTCTTTGACTAAGGGTGGGACTTATTACTTAATGTAAAGACATGTGCATGACCCTTCACCTTAATTAGAATGCACATGGATTCTTTGCCAAATTATTTTTCTCGATTCCAAAAGAACCGATGATTGCAGTTAGAATCGAGATCTCGAAAATCCTTTTCCCATCTCAATCCCTACTTGTCTAACACAAATCAGAATAAACTTGATCTTTTGTTAAAAAATTTAATGCGAAAAATTGACGTAAGTTTTAAATAAATAATATGTACAACCTCAAGCAAACCATTTGGAACTAAACAAACATAGAGAAACTTCTGTTATATATATGAATCATGAGAATAAAACTTATCATCTAGAAAAACTTCTATTATATATATGAATCTGAATCATGACAATAAAACTTATCATCTAGGTATCGTAAAATACAATCCCAACAAAACTGTAGCTTTTTATATTTATCAAAATCATTTTTCAATGATTGAAAAATAATATGCTAGTTATACAGAGAAAAAAATTAGACCTATTTATTTTGGCTAAATATATGATTAAGAAATGATTGAGCTCGAATTATAACTTAATGGCAAACAATTGGGCCAAAAAGAAAAGTCAAGGCTTAAAAGAAATTTAGGAATTTAATCATTTCTTCTCCACATGAATGTTGTCGCATGCATTTGATTTTAATGATTTTTAATGTCATTGACCGTGATATTTAGCTTGAAATGAAATTCATCACACCACCTGCCAATTTGAATTGGCAAAACCATCTGCCATAATGTTAACATTATGATTGCACCCACACCAATGAGCAATTATAAAAGGACGCCGTATGGAATGCTTCAAAGACACTAATAAGAAGATCTTATCCTCCTCCTCTCTACAAACATTCTTAGTTGCATTTTAGGAACATTATCGGTTTTCTAATCTCATCAAGTTCGCTGAAACCTTATGAATTTGTGGAACTGCTATTCTAAAGGACGAAGTCATTTCATCTTTGGTGGCGATATGTCATTTCATGAGCACTAACCGAGTGTATTTCGTCTTGCAGATAATTGACTCTTCGACTCGACTTTATAATTTGTATTTCTGTACTTACTTGTCAATATTGTTTAATTTTCACTATCTACTTTCTATTTTCTTTATCAATGTGTATTCAACACATTTTTTTCACCAGATCTTTGATAAAGACTAGCTATATCCTAGCAGGTGTGCCTCAAGTGTAATTGTTGGATAAATAGACAACTCTTTCTTGTTCTTTTTCAATCCATGTGTATTGGGCATATTCTCTTCTTCACTCTCATATTTGTGTTATTTGCTGCCCATAGTTATTTGTAGCCCATAGTTATATTTCTTTTTAAGTTGAACGAGTCTTGTCTGGTAGTTCTATTTTGTTGCTGAACGTTATTCTTCATGGGGTAATTTTCGCCTTTTATGTTATATAGTTTGGAGAGCAGATTTTCACTAGAATATATATTGATATTTCTTGAGGCAGATGGGATATAAAAAGTTTCGTCTGCAAACCTGCTTCCTTCTTATTCTTGAGCACTTGATTCTTGATAAACACTTATTTTGCATGTTTTAATGATAAAATTGTCCACGTTTAGTATCTTGTTTTGGATTATTTCTTATTTGATTTTGTTGGTTTTAGCGTTTTGTGTTCGTTCTGTGTTCGTTTTATGTTTTTGTGTCATTTTATGTCGCTTCGTAGGTTTTTGTTAGGTATTTTTATTTAGTTTTGATGTTATTTGGAATGTCGAACTAACATTTGAGTTTTTGTGTTCTTCACAGGAGTGTTGATGTCACGCCCCGACCTCCGCCCTCCCCGGCAGAGTCCGGAGACGCGCGACTATAAATAAAATAAATGAAGGATAAAGTGGAACACTGATTATACTGAAAGCTTTGACTGAATTGAAAGATCATTTGATAACTGAGTTCAGTTCAACTGAAGATTTAATTTACATAGTCGGCACCTACGCCAAAACATACAAATGAAACCTCTCGCAGCGGAATAAGGATCGACTTAAGTCTACGTGTATGAAGACACGTAGACACCCAAGACTTTAAATAAAGACCGACAAGCCTGCCATAGCATCTCCCATCATCACGTCTCAACCTGCACATTTATAAATACATGCAGGGCTGAGTACAAAAGTACTCAGTAGGCACATTGCCCGAAATCACATTCATACATATATAATTGTCAATGCCGTAAGAGTGACACGTAAGGATTTTGTCTTTAAAAGCACCTACGTTCACTAAATCCTTTTGTGAAACCTGATATTTGACTGCAATCATTTCTTTAGTATTCAAGCCATATCTGCCCTTTTAATTTATGGAACATTTATGGTACCGAGAAGGTGGCCACCTTCTACGGACACCGAACCGACCAACCCGCTAAGATGACTCACGGTCCACTGTAACCGGTTGACATCTTCAACGACTCACGGTTATTTGTGCACATTTAGTTTGAGTGGGGATGCTTACCCACTGGAACCCGAATTCGATTTCCTCTTATTTAGATCCTTAATTCAGGAATCTTCCAGATAGGCTTTGATACAAAATATAAATCATTTTCGGCATTACAATACTTTGAAACATATTTCCTCAATTTGAGATCCTTTCGAAAACAATCATAAATAGCATACGACACACATAATTTTATAGAGTTTAGAAAAGCCTACCTGGATAACTTCGATTTGTACTTTCTTTGGTCTCGAACACGAAACAGGTCTCTCGTAAGAACTTTTAGAAAAATTCGTATAAATTAAAATGCCCTTCGTGCATTTGAAGTATTTAATCGTAAGAATATTATTATTCTCGGTTCTCGTTTCGATCCGTTAATTGAGATATTGATACTTCAAATCGATATTTTCTCTAAGATGTTGAATTCTCGATTCAATTACTCCGGTATTTGCCTTTAAGGCAATAAGTGTATTAACACTTAATGAAATAATTAATTCTCGATAATTAATTATTCATTTAAGTTCTAATCCTTTTAAGATAACCTTAGAATATTAATTTCTCAAATAATATCATCAATATAATTAGAGATATAAATTCTCTTAATTCAGAATCCAATTACTAAATAAATTGGATCTCCTTGATTTAATACTTAGGCTTTAATTATCTAAATTAATAGCTCTAAATATTAATATTTAATATATATACTATCCCTTCTTCCACCATTAATATTTACTAATGGATATAGCTCAATCTAAATTAATTAAGTGAACTCAATAATTAATTTAATTAGTTTAAGTACTAATTATCTTAAGATTACTAACTGGGCCCAACTTAATTATTTTCGTCCCATAAACAACCTAAACTCTAGCCCAGATTAACATTCACTCGGCCCAATAGCTCCATTTATTCAGGCCCAGAACAAAGAATATTTCGGCCCAATTCATTTAATAATTTGGCCCAATAGCTAATTAACTCTTCAGCCCATCATTCTTTATCTTTGGCCCAATACTTGTATTAATTTAGGCCCAAAAAATAATTTAAAACATGGCCCAAAACCCGGCCCAGTTTCTAGAAACTCTACCCCTTTCTAACCCTAATCCATTTTCACTCTTACTTTCTCCTTCACAGACACATTACCCTACACTCCTCTTCTCCCTCTCGATCTCTCCCACTCTCTCTGTCTCTCTACAACTCTTCCTCCTCTCTTTCACTCTCTGTCTCTAAGCTTTCTACCTCCCTATCTCCCTCTCCCTTCTCACTTTCTTGCTCTCGTCTCTCGACTGGAATAGCGAAGCTCGACTTCTCCACCATCTCCTTTCCCTTCTGCTCATTGGCTCATCTCCTTCCAATTTCTTGGTAAGTCTCTCTTCTTCCTCAGCCCCTACGCTCTATTTTCTGTTTTCTCTCTTCAGATTACCTCTCCTCTCTCTCTAAATTTCTATGCTTTCTGTATTTCTAGGTTCACTGGAGGAACCAAAGCCTTCTCCAGAGTGCTCAATTTCTGATTTTCTAGAAGGTAAAAGGGCTGGTTTTGCTTCTATTAAATTTTCTGTTTCAAATTTTTAAAACCCTTAACTTGTTCTGCATGTTGAAATCTTGTTGATTTTTTAGATGATTAAGCTTTCTAAACTCCATTTCTGAAAGTTGCATATAAATATTTCTAACTTTCTATTTGCTAATCTCATTCTCTTCTTGATTTCATTTTCTGCAGACTTACTGGTTCAAGTTTGGCTAGGGTGGGGTTCTGGCTTGGTGATTGGGTTGCGGTGGAGGAAAGAGTTCAAATCTGCTTCTGCTCGGTGAAATTCCAGTATGGTAAGCTCCTTCTTCTACTTTCTTGTTAAATGTTTAGCTTCCTAACTGAATTTCTACTTTGGTCAGTTTTGGATGAAGGTGGTGTTCTCAAGACTACCGAATGGCATACAGCTTATATAAGCTAAGTTTTCTTTATTTTTCAGTTTTGGAATACTAAATTTTCGTAGTATGTGGTTTAGAAGTATATATACTGAATCCTTTGGAAATTTCTTATGACATGATTTAATTGAGCTTAGATTTCCAGAAATTTAACTGAGAACTTGTCAAGTTCAATCTGTGTTAAGAGTTTATTTTAGAAGTTTAGGGTTTGTTTTAATTAGATTCTGAGCATATTCTTATATATTTTCTGTAGTTTTGATATGGAGGGAAATTCTATGTTCTGTTTTATAATCACTTATAGTTTGCATTTCATCACTAAGAACATATTTTCTAAGTTCATATTCTGGCCATTATCTGCTATCTGAATATATATATATATATATATATATATATATATATATATATATACTGGACTTTGGTAAGACTACATAATTGAGTCTTATAATCTGAAAACTGCAATATCTATTTTCTAAAGTCTGAATTTTTAAACATAGCTCTATGTTCTGGAAAGAATATATATATTCAGGTTCTGTTCTTTAACTTCTTAGGGTTGGCTTTTCAAAACTATGATCATATATACATTAAGTTCATACGCTGGTCATTAATTGATATCTTAAACATATATATAAACTGCACTTTAGTATAACTGCATGATGGAGTCTTATGATCTGAAACTGAAAATATGTCCATGTTTCAAAAGTTTGAAAACTGCATAATTGCTACTTCAGTTTTATGATTTCAAAATGGTTCTAAGTTTTACATTTCTGTCTAACTTGTCTCTTCAGTTTAGTATTTGCTAACCTTGAACTTAGAACCCTTTTTAACTTCCCCTTTGTTATTTGGTTAACTATATATATATATATATATATATATATATATATATATATATTCTGAATCTGGGAGCACACTTATATGCAGTTTTATGTTTTCTTTGTTATCATAAGAGTTTTAAGGGATGGGGGTAGTTACCTTGACTTTAACTCCTTCTCTTTGATGAATGAAACTAAGATTGCTGCACTGCACTATAGTTGATTTATTTTTGGGGTGATAACGTTTCATAAGGCAGCCCTCTACTCATTTATATAGATGTGGTTGTAGTGTATACTTAGCTTAATGCTTAAGTTTTAGATAGCTATATTTAATAGGTCTTTACTCTATTATTGTAGGTTATGGATAAGCATGGTTGAAGACCTCCTCTTCCTATACTCAACCGAGGAGTGCAGCCTCTTCCTGCTGTCACTGCCACTTATGTTTCCTCCTTTTCCTTCTTTTCTACTTGCTTACTGCTGTGTAGCAGTTTTGGTGTTCCTAGCTTAGCCTTTTAAATTGCTTTGTTTAATGACATGTAATGTAGAGTTGGGTGTTGGCAAGATATGTACCAACATGTATATATATATAAAAGATATGAGGTATACTCAAGTGTTCTAACTTATTGTCTTTCCTTACTCTATCGAGCTACTGCAGCCCTTTACTCAGTCTTATCCTCCACAGCAGCATAGCTGCTTTATCTCTTTTAATTCTGCCTAAGTGTACTTCATTACACTTATAGCAACATTTCCTTCTTTCCTTTAATTACTACCGCACAGTTTGGTGTAATAGCTTAGATTTTTAGTTGCTTTATGTAATACATGTACTGACATTCCATATATATATCTAGTTGTTCTATGGAGGTGTTCCAATCTATTAGCTTTCCTTCTTGACTTTACTAATTATGCACATGCGTACTTGAGTGTTTTAATATCTATTTCTTCTCAACCATATCTAAGTTGAAGGTTTCATATATATCCATAGGTACCATGCGTGTGTTTATTCTTATCTCATATAAAATTTTCAGCATTATACATCTATATATCTATACTTGTGAATTATATCCTTCATATGAAGTTTTCAACAACATAACATATTTATACAGACTTAGGCGTGCAATGCTATTCATATATATATATATATATATATATATAGACCACCTTTTTATTTTTTAAACATTATCTATAGAATGTATGCATTACATGCATATTATTTGGATAACTCTTCTAATTTTAAAACATAGACCTATACTTGTATATCCCAAAATATAAAACTTATACTTAATTATTTTCAAAGTAAATACATATTCTTAATAATAATATTTCTTAATATAAAATCAAGAAATTTTTATTTACTTATTATTTTAAACCAAAATTCCTTTTAACTAGATTAAATTCTCATTAATTAACTAAAATATTCTATATATAAATAATATTCGCGTTCGAATATCATTTATTTCAGAACTTTAAAAAGACGGGGTATTACAGTTGACTAGGCCTCCAACTCAGCATGACAAGTGGTGATGACACGATACCCAACTCAGCAGCCACGTGGAGTGCTGACTCGGCAGCGTTGAAACAACACACATAGGCTGGAGTAGAGACCAAGTCTTGAGTCATGCAGTTGAGACATTCATGCTAGTGGAATTATGTTCCACAAATCTAGGAGTCAACAACCAACTGAAGTGGTTCCATAATTCCAGGCAGAAATGCGGAGACAACAACTGAACTGCGAGAATTATGGAACACATGAGCTAACAGTTGCTATATTCGTGGATCCAGGCCCATGTAGTCTATCTATAAATACCAGATTCATTCTTTCAGTAGATAGATAGCTTTTGCAGATATATTTCGTAGTTTTCATTCTGTACGTTTCTTAGATCTTAAGAACGTACATTTAGTGTTTTAGTGATAGTGTTGTTGTTATTGTGTAGCTCAACATTGTAATAGGTCAATACTTGTTTTGATTATTCTTTTTGGCCGTAAGGCTTCCGTGTAGGTTATAGATTTATATAACCTACGCAAACATATCTCGTGTCTTCTACTTTAGCTTCCACAAATTTTCATTTAGAGTGGTTGATACACTTTCAAGTGGTATCAGAGCCATCACTCGACACACTGAGTGTGGTCCTGACAGTATCACGACTCTAACACATCGATGGATCCGAATAATATTGGAGTATTTCGGCCTCCAGTCTTGGATGGCTCGAATTACTCATATTGGAAGACACGCACCCGCTCATACATTAAGTCTTTAGACAGAAGAGCGTGGTTTTCCGTGGAGAATGGTGGTCACCACCAAAGGCCACTGACGCACATGGTGATGTGGTCCCAACACCACAACATACCTGGACGCGTGATCAAGTTGATGTTGCTACATTTGATGACCGCGCACTGAATGCAATATACTCAGTTTGATACAAATATGTTCAAACAGATCAAGAACTGTACGTGTGCCAAAGAGGCTTGGGATATTCTGCAAAGACACTGTGAAGGCGAAACCAGCATTAAACAGCCACGTCTACACATTCTCACCTCAAAATTTGAGAATATGAAGATGGAGGAAGACGAAGATATTACCAGCTACACAAAGAGGATTCTTGACATCTCGGATGAGTGTCAAGATCTGGGAGAACCGTTGAGTAATAAAGTTTTTGTGTCCAAAGCACTTCGCACCTTACCGCCTAGGTTTGATATGAAGGTGACAGCCATTGAAACATCACACTCTGTGAATACACTTGAGTTCACGGACCTCATGAACTCTTTCAAGACCTATGAGATAAATTTGGAGGCAAGAGGCACATTCACGAAGAAGAAAGTGGTAGCTCTCACTGCGGACACACTCTCAACACCCTTGTGTAGCAGGTTATCTAACATAATGGAATCAAGTGAGTCCGAAGAAGTGGAAGAGATTCACGAAGGAGATGATGTTGCCATGATCACCAGAAAATTCAATCGGATGGTGAGAGGATTCAACCGAGACAAGAACAAAGATAGGCCCAAGGAACGAGATGTACCACGTTTGGAGTACTATCAATCTCCAAAGAATGATAACAGTCAAAGAAAACCGCCAGTTAGGAAAACACCAACACCTCACAACGAAGTGTTTAAGTTCAGCTCCTCTAAACTCGACAACGTACAATGCCATGAATGTAGAGGATTTGGGCACTTTGCAAATCAGTGTGCTAACACCTTCGGAAAAGAGGGAAGTCCTATTGAGTGCCTTGGAATGATGATGAGCACGAGTTCTTTGAAGATGTTGATGAAGAAGGACCATTCGAGAGCATAGCACTGCATGTGACAATGACACCACCGGACAGATCAGGCCAAAACATTGATTTCGAACCACTCTCGGATAGGTATGACCCTAACTATTACTCTAATTTATTTTGTTTAAATGCCTCTGTTGGTGATGCATGAAGTGTTGAGGATGACATAGACTCTGCATGTGGTGAAGAAAGTGATGACCATGCTTTCACTATAATACAAGGGTTAAAGAGGCTGTATGATGAGCTGTTGGGCAAATGGAAACAACAAGCACGAGATCTGGAGTCCTCAACAGCTGAGATAACACGACTCAAGGAATCTTAAGTAAAACAGGAGGTGATGATCACACAACGCGACATAGAGCTCACCAAAGTGAAATCCCAACTGGAAGAAGCTCAATTGACCATTCGCAAATGGAATACTAGGACATATTCACTAAAGGAGATCATGGACAGTGCAAACCCAAGCAAAAGGGGACTTGGATATCCTGCACGAACTGTGTTCTGTCATGGATCTACATCCGCTGGAGAAACATCCAATACCAAAGCAGATGCTGTGCTTACAGATCAGCCAACACAGACAAGACATGACAACTCTCGAGCAGAGAAAGGTAAGAAAAAGAGAAAGATACGTAGAAAGAAATATGTATGTCATTATTGTCTCAAATCAGGCCACATAAAGCCCTTCTGTTATCAAATGAAAAGAGATGAAAAGTCATATTCTGTGTTGCCTCAACAACCCAAAATGATATGGGTAAAGAAAGCTGATCTAACATGTAATGTTGTTTACACGACATTGAAAACTAATATTTCAGGCTCTTGGTACTTTGACAGCGGATGTTCACGTCACATGACAGGTAACAAAACATTTCTTTCCAACTATGAAACTTATGATGGAGGAGATGTTTCCTTCGGTGGAGGTTCAAAAGGTAAAATCATAGGGAAAGGTACACTAAATGTTCCTGGATTACCTTCTTTAACAAATGTTTATCATGTTCAGGGGCTTATGGCAAACTTAATTAGCACAAGTCAATTATGTGATGGTAACATGCTTGTGAAATTCACTAAAGATGCCTGTGAAGTATACAATAACATAAACTTGTGCATTATGAAAGGACAAAGGTCATCAGACAATTGTTATATGACTGATAACCTAAAATGCAACAAAGCTCAAGTTGATGATGTTATACTCTGGCACAAACGATTAGGTCATACTAACTTTCAAAATATTAGTAGGTTAGTCAAGATGGATGAAGTACGTGGCCTACCCAAACTTGGGAAGGCAGACCAGATTGTGTGTGGAGACTGTCAAAGAGGAAAATAATTACATGCATCACAACCCTGCTCTACAGCACCATGAACAACACTTTGGGACCAACCGATGCTTTGAACTTCTACATATGGATCTTGTAGGACCCATGGAAGTTGAAAGCATTGGTGGCAAAAGGTATGTACTAGTTGTGGTAGACGATTTCTCCCGATTCACATGGACCTATTTTTTACGTGAAAATCTGAAATATTTGGGATGTTTAGAAATATGTTTGCTCGCGTTGCTAATGTATCGTATAAGATCTGATCATGGTCGTGAGTTTGAGAATTCGCAATTCACAAGTTTCTGTGATGAAAATGGAGTATGTCAAGAGTTTGCAGCACCAAAAACTCCACAGCAGAATGGAGTGGTCTAACACAAGAATAGGACCTTGATTGAGATGGCAAGGGTTATGTTAAGCTCAAAACAAATGGCGAAACGTTTTTGGGCTGAGGCAGTAAACACCGTATGTTACATCAACAATCGAGTCAATATTCGACCAGGCTCATTCAAAACACCGTATGAACTAGTTAAGGGAAGAAAACCTAACCTAAAATATTTTTGTATTTTCGGGTGTGTATGCTTTATTTTAAATGATCGCGAGTATTTAACAAAATTTGATGATAAGAGCAACAAATGAGTATTTGTTGGATACTCAACAAATAGCATGGCATATAGAGTATTTAACCTTCGCATTAAGACAATACAAGAATCTGTTAATGTTGTCTTTGATGACGCAGGTGTTGTGAACAAAGAGGTAGAAGCAGATGACGACGTATATATCAATGAGGAGTTATTCTACCTCCTGTTGAGATGCAAACTGCCCCACCTAACACAACAACTAGCAGTGATGTGGAAAACAATGTTGTAGCACAGGAACCAGAAGAAGAACAAGATGAGAATCAAGAGGACACTCACCGCAGAGAACCCCTAGGGAGAATTAGAGAAAACCATCCACTGTCTCAAGTGAACAAATCTGATGAGAAGGGAACAATTATATGGAACAAAGCACGATTGGTGGCTCAAGGATATACTCAAGTCGAAGGAGTGGAATTTGATGACACGTTTGCCCTAGTAGCAAGAATTGAGTCCATTCGATTGTTGTTTGCTGTTGCATGTCACCTCAACATCAATCTATATCAAATGGATATGAAGGAAGCATTCCTCAACGGTGAACTTAAGGAGGAAGTCTATATTGAACAACCAAAAGGCTTTGAGGATCCCCACAAGCCAGATCATGTCTTTCGACTGAAGAAGGCCTTGTATGGACTAAAACAAGCACCACGTGCTTGGTATGGACATCTCACAAACTTCCTTCTCAAATACGGGTTTGTGAGAGGCAGCACTGACCTAACGTTGTTTATCAAAAGGGAAGATCAACACATCCTTATTACTCAAATCTATGTTGATGACATGATTGTCGGTTCCACCTCACGTAACATGCTCAATGATTTTTCAGGTGCGATGTCTACGAAGTTCGAGATGAGCATGGTGGGAGAACTCACATACTTCCTTGGACTTCAAGTTAAACAAGGAAAAGATGGTATCTTTATCTCTCAAAGCAAGTATGCCAAAGACATGATAAAACGTTTTAACCTAGAAGGAGCCAAACACATGAGGACTCCCATGGGATCTACTGACAAGTTAATAAAGGATGATGCTGGAGAGGACGTTGATTCAACACTCTACAGATCAATGATAGGGAGTCTACTGTACCTAACATCTACTCGCCCAGATCTGATATTTAGTGTATGTGTATGTGCCAGGTATCAAGCTAAACCTAAGATATCCCATCTTAAAGCTGTTAAGAGAATCATCAGGTATGTTGCTGGAACATTAGATTTAGGAATCTTTTTTTCTAAAGACATGAATATGAGTTTGATAGGAATTAGTGACTCTGATTGGGCTGGAGATGTGGATGATAGGAAAAGTACAAGTGGAGGTTGTTTTTATCTAGGGAATAACATTGTGTCCTGGCATAGTCGCAAACAAAATTGTGTTTCTTTATCTACTGTTAAATCTAAATATGTTGCCGCAGGCAGTTGTTGTACACAACTGTTGTGGCTCAAACAAATGCTCAGTGATTATGGCCTAGATAACAATGACCTGGTTGTGTACTATGACAATATGAGTGCTATAAACATTTCCAAAAATCCTATTCAACACTCAAGGACAAAGCATATTGACATAAGACACCATTTCATTAGAGATTTAGTGGAACAAGAGGTGATCAAGCTTGATTATGTGAAAATGGAAAACCAAGTTGCTGACATTTTTACAAAACCTTTGGATCTTGAGAGGTTCGTATATTTACGGAAGTTTCTTGGTCTGTGTTTTTATCACTAAATGTGTGTTCTTATGCTACACCCATTTCATTGCTATTTATACCGAAGGGTGTAGCTTGTTGTGTTGTTTAACTTGCTGGTATAACATCTTCGCTAGCATGTTCTCTGTACAGACACCTGGTATTCTTCTATATATGTTTTAAGTAATTGTGTGGTAAAAATCCAAGTAGTTTGGGGGGCACGGCGTTCGCTGCGACGATGCTACCTTACCAAAGGATTGCAACTACGACTGCTTTCGAGGGCGAAAGGCTAGGGGTACGGCGTTCGCTGCGACGATGCACTCTACACTCACTAACCCTTGGATTCTCGTAGTTCTGCACCTATTTTATCTATATAAACCGGGTGGATGTTGCAGAGATGTTGGCACAACAGAGCAAGTTAGACTGTTTACTCCAAAATATTGTCTTTCTCAAAATGTTCTTCTAACATCTTTTTCAGCAACTTATGTTTGACGTCCTGCATGATCCCGTATCCCTTAAACACCGCTTTCTCTCCATTGATAGTGGGTTGTAACTGTCAGGTTGCGTGTTCTTGATTGTGTCAGGGAGGAAGTGAAACGGCATACTTTCCCTATATGTGAACCGTCACCAGTCTGTTTGTTCTCCCTCATCATTACTTTTTCGCAGCTGTCACCCATCACACGAAACCCTAGAGAAACCACTTCTCCTTACTCTCTCTCACATATCCGCTCATATCCCAAGACTGATATTCTTTCTGGTTCCCAGACTTAAAACATCCTTCATTTTGTCATCTTCTCCACTTCACTTACTTCATCCAGCACCACAGTCGTTTCCTAGTGAGCTCTCCATTTTCTACTATTTCTAATGGATGCCCCTCCTAATACCGATCTCACCGCAATTTTGAGAGCCCTCATTACAACAAACCCTCAGTTCCTCCAAGAACTTCAAGCATATGATGCACCGGCTCTACCAGTTATAGAGACTCCGCCGGTTCCATCGATCGTCGAGACTCCACAAGTCGCTACAGTCCCTCTCGCACCACAGCCCACTGATGTCACACCAGTTTCCATGCTAGTCCCGGCGGAGGAGGTCCCTACTCCGGCTGTCCCTCCGGTCATCGCTGACTCTCCTGTCGTTCCTGCAAACTCAGCCACGGCGCAGCCTATGTCCCACCAGACTCATCCGGCGGAACAGCCCAAGAAACCCTTCACTCGGGGCTCTCGTCTGTCCACACCCACTGGTCAGTCCAAGAAATCAAAGACTCCGGTGCACACTGTCGTCCTCAATGATGACAGTGACGACGAGGTTTTCTCCGCCCCCAAACGTCCTCGGCTTGATGCCATCGCTGTGAAAAAGGAGCCTGACACCACGGTTGTTGTTCCTGCTCCTGTTGATGACTCTGTCACCCTGCTCAAGCGCACAGCTGTCAAGGAAGGCAAACAGCCTATGGTGGTCCAGCCTACCCATATCTTGTACAATCCGACGCGGTCGATTTTCCTTTGGACTCCACTCATGCTCTCATCATTCAGTTTTATGATGAGACTACCGCTGTCAAATGGAAGTGCATCCGGAACGCCCCCTGTGTCTGCGAAAGGTCTGTTGGTGAGGTCTCCTTCGATGAGAACAACTTGCTCGAGTTCTTCAAGACTCGGGGTTTGCTTAGTACGGTATATCACCTCCCTCCTTATGTTAAAACCATTGTGCGCCATTTCTACTGCAATTTGCACAAGATGTTCGGCAATCGTACTTCCCAGAAGTACGCTAAAGTGTGTTTCTACAACACTGTCTTTGATTTCTCTGCTGAAGCAATCAACGCTACCCTCGGCCTGCAAAATGTTGAGGGTGACATTGTCTCCTCTTTGGATGATGTCGCCAAAGTTATAACTGGAGGGAAACGCTCTCGGTGGGTGCAGCCTATGAAGGCATCCAGCCTCTCTCATCTTTACTCCCCCTCCATAAAGTCTTGATCTATAACTGGATCATCTCCTCCAATGTCACAGTCGTCACTCAACAGCACGGTGTGTTGCTGTATCTCGTGGGTCTCAACAAACCCTTTAACCTTGGGAGAATAATCTTCCACCAACTTGATAGCCTCGCTGTGAAGGCCCAGATCAGCTCTCTTTCTTTTCCCTCTCTTATTTGCAGGGTTATGGAAAAGTAGGGCTTCACAGAAATCTCCAAGTGCCCGGAGGCCCTGCCGATTCCCGAGTATGTTATCCACAACTTGCTTTTTAGCAAAGGGAAAGTTGATGATTTGCCTTGGCGCAATCCTGCTCACCTTTCTCCTGCCGCCCCTGGTGTAATATTGCCTCCGGAGGCAGTACAACAAAGGATCTCTGCATTGAATGCTCTTGCTGCCCTCACACCGATTCTTCAAGCGTGTCTGTCTTCCCAAAAAGGGGGAGAACAATTAGCCGCACAAGCAGCAGCAGAGGACCCGACAGATAATGAGGACCAGACAGAGGAGGAGAATGAAGAGGCTGAGGCTGAGGATGCAGAGGAGGCGGTGTGAGTGTGTATGGTGGTGATGACCGTGTGTGGTCATGAACAAAACAATTTATTTTTTGGTTTGGTGGTGGGGTACCAAAAACAATTTTTTAATTTCTGTTCTTTTATATTTTATTTTGGATGATATTTTTGGATGGATGTTGTTGCAGCACTGACCCCCTTTATCATTGGAATGACATGGATGTTGCTGCTTGTGATGTGTGATATTGCTTATAGTTTTGCTTGTGATGTGGATATTGTGTTGCTGCTCTTGAAGTTATTTTGGAGGCATGAACATAGGGGGAGCACTCGCTATAAGAAAGGTTTTGTGAAGAAGGCACAAAAACAGGGGGAGTTTGTTAGGTGTTTTTATTTAGTCTTGATGTTATTTGGAATGTCGACCTAACATTTGAGTTTTTGTATTCTTCATAGGAGTGTTGACTAGGCCTCCAACTCAGAATGACAAGTGGTGATGACACGACACCCAACTCAGCAGCCACGTGGAGTGCTGACTCGGCAACGTTGAAACAGCACACGTAGGCTGGAGTAGTGACCAAGTCTTGAGTCATGCAGTTGAGACATTCATGCTAGTGGAATTCTGTTCCACAAATCTAGGAGTCAACAACCAACTGAAGTGGTTCCACAATTCCAGGCAGAAATGCGAAGACAACAACTGAACTGCGAGAATTATGGAACACATGAGCTAACAGTTGCTATATTCGTGGATCCAGGCCCATGTAGTCTATCTATAAATACCAGATTCATTCTTTCAGTAGATAGATGGTTTTTGCAGATATATTTTGTAGTTTTCATTCTGTACGTTTCTTAGATCTTAAGAACGTACATTTAGTGTTTTAGTGATAGTGTTGTTGTTATTGTGTAGCTCAACATTGTAATAGGTCAATACTTGTTTTGATTATTCTTTTTGGTCGTAAGGCTTCCGTGTAGGTTATAGATTTATATAACCTACCCAAACATATCTCGTGTCTTCTACTTTAGCTTCTGCAAGTTTTTCATTTAGAGTGGTTGATACGCTTTCAGTTTTGGTGATAGAAAAGGCTTAATTCAAAGCCGAGGTGTAGCTGACAGGAAAAGATGCGTGCTGCACCAAGAAATGGATCAAAGATCAAAGCACGAGTGTACATGGCACGATAAATCAAGTCTATCGCTAGTAGAAACATAAAGATGTAAATTACCTATAACCAAGAAAGTGCGATCATCAAGCTTGGATAGCATAGGATTAAATTTCATCTCAATAGGAGTCCGTAGCTACAAACAGATCTAAAATCAGAGTTGAAACAAGGGAGAATGGGCCGAAACAAAATCGTTGCGTACAGAAATGCAGCAAGATCGGCGATCGTCGTCTGGGTCGTCGAACTTGCAGAAATACCCCTCGATTCATACGGAGATCGCCGTTTGTTGGAATTTTAACTCGTGACTTCGGCGATCGGGATTCCGGGTCACCGAAGTCGTGTGACTTTGGATATTTTTACCTTTTTCCGTGATTTTCTTTTCATGTTTTATCATGACCTAGCCCTAGAGCTATATAAGGGCTTCATTCTAGAGCCCTAAACTCTCTTCTTCGATCCTAGATACTTTTATTCCATAGTTTTACATTATTTACTTTCTAGATTAGTTTTATTCTTCCAGGAGGAGAGTTTGTGATTAAGGATTGACAACCCAAGATCAAGAATCCAACGATTAGAGTTTATGTTTATTTTATTGCTTTCTAGTATTGTTTTCATTATGAGTAGCTAAACCCCTCGTGATTCCGGGGCTTTGTAAGACATATTTCCTTTCTATTTGTGTTTATGATTCGTGGTTTTAATTCTCATGCTTTGATAACTGACCACTATTATTGCATGCTAGCTATGTGATTGATGTCTTATATCGAATTGAATTCATAGTCGATCACATGAATGCATAATATATGTTTTATCTTGAGACCTAGCGCAAATAGGTAAACTGTAAGAGGTTATTCTTATCGTGCTTTTGGGTGTTAATATTTGGTTCTTGATACCTACGGGTGATAAGTTAGGTATTAATCAACATTCATAGATTACCCTATTCGGGAGTATATAGATATTTATGCGATCCTTCACATGAATTAGAATATAATATGGTGATTAGATTTAATAGGTGAAACTTTAATTTGATTTAGTGGCCATACATTGCCATGAGATCTTCTCTTTATTATTTGTTTATTTTATTATTGTTTCGCGAGCCCGTAGACTATTTTATATTGATTTGATCTTATCCAAGTATTTGTTTGCCTAGATAATAATTGAATTTCTACAGAAATTATTTAGTGTGATTTCATTTATCAGTCATTGTGTTTAAAATAGTGCGATCAATTCTTTTATCTTCAACTGATCTTTGTGTGTGTATTCGCATCAATTGGTGCATGCGTAAATCCTAGGGAGCGATCGTCTTGCGCGACTAACACACTTTTGTCGGCCTAAATCACTTTCGGGGCAGTGGTATTTAACCACGGCGCAGCTTCGTCCAACCCATTTAGTGTTCTTGAGTTTGACTTTTCTACATAAACCTTGTGCGCAATTTTTCAGTACTCTTTAAAGCTTCTTTTGAGAGTTAATTTTCTGGTGCCTAATCTTACAATCTAAAAGTGATTTAGTGGCTTCATCTACTCCAAAGTCTCTGTCGAACTTGTCCAAACTTGAGCCTCTTGATAGGAAAAACTACAAGAGATGGTCACAAAAGCTATTAATTTTCTTTGAAGCATTTGAATTAGATTATGTCATGTTCAATGAACCTATCCCTGCAACAACATAGTCAACATCTGCTTTTGCCACAGCATCTGCAACTCAAACTCCATAACAATAACTTGCAGCCGCTGCTCTTGCTGCCCAGGAGAAGGCTGCGTTCGCCGACGAGATGAAAAAATTTGAGAAAGATAATAAACAGTTCGAGGCCACATTCTGAACCACATGTCGAACTCTCTTTTGTACCTGTTCGTGAATGTTAAATCTACAAAACATATATGGTAAATGGTTAAGAAGAAGTATGGCGCTGATGATGCTGGAAAGAAGAAGTACGTGGTGGGGAAGTGACATCATTTTCGAATAGACAAAAAGTCGATCATGTAGCAACTTCATAAATATGAGAATCTGACCGGAGAGGTGTTGAATGAAGGGATGATGATGTGTGAAATTCTCCAAGCTAATGTATTGCTTGAAAAGTTTCCACCTGCGTGGACTGACTATATATCGGAACCTACTGAAGCACAAGAAATGTGATCTCACCTTGCAGTAGTAAGTGATCAGCTACATGCGCACTAAAGAGGCTAATCGCCTCAAAAGATAAGTCAACTAACTTGTCTTTAAATTCATTTAATGCTAATCTTGTTGAGTCTAGTGCATCAGGTAAAGACAAGAATCGTTTTGCTCCAAAAAATGGTCATTTCTCCAAAAAAAATCTAGTTTCAACAGAAATGATAAAAAAATTGTGAAGACGAAAGTGACTTGCTTCGGTTGTGGTACTCTGGATATAAGGCGTATCAATGTCACCAACGCCAAGGACAATCAGTGAAAATCCTAATGCAACCAGGAATCATGCTAACATTGCTGATGAGAGTGTGTGAATGTAATCACCCATGATTTGGTGACGAGAATGACTGAATATATAATTGAGAGTACAAGGTATGAAAGGAAATAATTGAATGCTAATATCTATTCTAAGTCAAACATTCTTATTACCCCCCCCCTCCCCCGCAAACGTTGCGTGGGATGAAGACAAACGCAAAACTTGGACCGAAGAAACTCGAAAGCAGGACGAGGAAGACTTTTAGTAAAGAGGGAATAAAACGAGTGAAAACCTTCCCGAAAGTGACCAATTTCCGAACAAAATGGTAGTCCAAATCAATGTGTTTTGCATGTTTGTGGGCCACTGGATTTTGACTCAAAAAGATGGCACTCTTGTTATCACAATGGAGTGTAGGACATGAAGGTGTTTTAATGGAAAGTTCACCGAGAAGATTTATGAGCCCGACAATTTCAGCTGTTGTGTTAGCCATAGCTTGGTATTCGGATTCACAACAAGAACAGGCAACAGCATGTTGCATCTTAGCACACCAAGAGACAAGGTTCCCACCGAGAAAGATGGAATAACCATACATAGATCTTCGCATCTCGACACATCGAGCCCAGTCTGCATCTGAGTAACCAACAATAGATGACTCAATTCGCTTAGTAAATGATAGACCAAAATGAATCATACCCTTGACATAATGCAAAATATGCTTTACTACATTAAAATAGTCGTATGTTGGAGAGTGAAGAAATTGAATGACAATATTAACGGCATAAGCTAAGTCAGGGCGAGTCACAGTCAAATATTGAAGGGCCCCAACCAGGGAACGATAAAGTGTGTGATCGTGGAATAAAGATCCCTCACTAACCAGCACTTCCCCAACCGCCAATGGAGTAGCAGTTGGCTTGGAATCCACCAAGTCTGCTTGAGCAAGAATATTGCGAGCATATTTAGCCTACCCTACAAATATTCCATCCGACGTATACGAGACCTCAAGGTTAAGAAAGTAATTAAGACACCCCAAATCCTTAATTTGAAACTCTTCGTGCGTTTGGGAAATAAAATTTCTTAACATGGTCTCATTATTTCCAGTTATAATAATGTCATCATCATATAACATGAGATAAATAGTGGAGGTACCGCAGATGAAATAAAAGAGAGATGTATCGGAGAGACTCTGACAGAATCACAAACCATAAGGTACATGTTGAAGCATTGAAGCCAAACAAAAGGTGCTTGTTTCATGCCATAAAGAGCCTTCTTAAGGCGACAAACATGATCAAGATGACGAGGATCAATGAATCCCGGAGATTGGGCCATGAAAGCCAGACGATGAGGATCAAGAAATCCATTTACAAAGGTATTTTGAACATCGAGTTGATGAAGTGACCAGTTATAATGAATGGCAAAAGCCAAGATAACACGAACAGTGGTAACTTTAACTATTGGACTGAATGTGTGCTGAAAATTTGTGCCCGAAATCTGAGTAAACCCCTGAACAATGAGGCGTTCTTTGTAATGTTCAATAGATCCATCAGAGTGGTACTTTATGCGAAACACCCATTTAGACCCAACAATATTAACTCCAGTAGGCGGGTGAACCAAATCAATGTGTTGTTAGAGTGTAGTGCATCGATCTCTTCTTGCAGGTGGCGAGCCAATGAGGGGATTTCATGGCAGATTTGAAACCACGGGGCTCACTGGTAGTGGATAGAGCTGTAAGGAGAACATTGGTGGCTAAATCCACAGGAAACTTAGGTTTAAAGATTTCAGCCTTGGAACGAGTAACCATGTGATGTCGTGGTGCCGGAGCAACTGATGTGGGCGAAGATCCCGTCGAGGGGGAACTGTCTTGAGAATCGGGAGATGAAAGCGGTGGAGAATTTGGTTGAGGGGATTCTGGGCAGGTTCTGGTGCAGAATGAGTAGGATCTGTTAGTGTAGGAATGGGCATAATAGAGCATGACCAACACAAATGGGTGTTGGTAGCTTTCTGCGAAGGAGTAGAAGGAGAAGGGGCAGATACAGTGGATGAGGAGCCAATGGAAAAATAATCCTCATAGCTTGTAATATCCATATCATTGTCAAGAGATGAAGAACCATGCTTAGAAAAGGGAAATACGGTTTTCACGAACTGGACGTGGCGAGAAATGAACACTCAGCTCGTAGCATGATCATAACATCAGAACCCTTTATACATGTTGTTATAGCCAATAAAGATGCAAGGGCGACTCCTAGGAGCCAGTTTATGCGGAGAATAATATCTGAGATATGGAAACACCCGACAATCATAAGGTTTAAAGTTTGCATAATTGGGTGTTGTACCAGAAAGAACCTCAAACAGAGAGATATTACCAAGCACGAAGGAACGAATTTGATTGATGATGTGAACTGCAGTCGTAAATGCATCAAACCATAAGGAAATAGGAACTGGAGCATGGAATAATATGGATAAGCCTGTTTCACATATATGATGGTGTTTTCATTCCGCCTGGCCATTCTGCTGAGGGGTATATGGACAGGAGATGCGGTTGTGAATGCCATGATTATCAAAAATTGACGGAGCTAATGATTCACAAATTTTGAACCCCCATCACTCTGAAAAGATTTCAAAGTCGTTGAAAATTGATTGCACACAAAGGCATGAAATTTAATAAATATATCATAAATGTCAGACTTCGCATGCATCGGGTAAATCCAAGTGAATAAAAAAAAATCACCCACAAAGGCAACATAGTAAGGATAATCCATAGAATCTACGACAGGTGCAGAACCCCATAAATCACAATGAACAAGTTCCAAAACAGCAGAAGCTCGTTTATCATTCAACTCAAAAGAAATACGCTTACTCTTGCCTAATTAACAAGAGGAGCAAATACTGGGGTTTGGTAATAAAGAAGTAACACCCAAATAGCCATGTTTGTTCAATAAAGAAATAAGAGAAAATGGGACATGCCCTAGACGTAAATGCCATAAATCAAAACTAGCTTTTAGTTTGGTTGAGCAAACACCAGAGAGAAATGCAGGAGTGCTACGATCCAGAACATACAGGCCTTGCTCACATCGGCCCTGAACTAGTACTGTTTTACTGATTCGATGTTGAATAGTGAATGACTTATTAGAAAATAACATTCAACGGGATAATCAGCAGTTAATATGCTTATAGACAACATATTTTTTTGTAATTTGAGGCACCACGAGAACATTAAGTAGTTTAACATCATTAGATAATTTACGAGAGTCAATATGAGATATGGGAATAGAAGTACCATTTCCAACCATAACTGATTGATGTCCAGAATAAGGCTAAACTGAGTCAAGTGAAGTAGGCTGAAGCTATGTGGGCCGAAACCCCTGAGTCCACAAACCAATCAGGTACACTGTTTTTGGACTGAGGCGTGAAGGAGCATTAAGCCTGGAAAGCTTGGGCCAAATCAGCATGCTGTGGAGCTCGACAAGTAACAAGTGATGGAGAAGCTCTATTGAGAAAAATAGGCACTGGTTAATGTAATGCCCTCCTCGGCAGATCTGACATCTAGGAGGGCGGCAAGCAAAACCATTTATGCGTCTGTCAGAAGAGGAACTGCGGTTATCAGAGTGTTGTGAGGATTGATTTCCATCCTGGGGAGAAGTAGATCCTGGCGGACGAGAAGAGCCCGAATTGCGGCGAGTATCGGCAGTAAAGGCGACCTGGGATTAAGAGGGGGATACATCCATAGCTTTGGACATAAGATTGAATTGCACAACCTGGTGCAGAAGAGTAGTGAAGGTAAAGGTTCGAGAGCCATTCTCGTGTCTGTAAAATTTGCGAATTGTGCCCTCAAACCTCAAAGAAAAAAATGGCTCTTGTCGGATTCATTGACTGGTCGTTCAATCACCGGCAACTGGTCACAAAGAGACTTAAATTTCTTCCAATATTCCTGGACTGAAAGAGAGCCTTGATGAAGCGAGGGAATTCCTCACGCAATTGATTCGCGCGAGAGGTGGATGAATGGGAGAATGCACGTTCAAGAGTCAACCAAGCAGCGCGGGAGGTTGTGCAATCTACAAAATCTGTAAGAGATGAGAAGAGAATGTACAAGATCTTTTGATCTTTAGTATGCCATTCAGAATAGGCTGGATTGGAAGAGTCTTCGCCATCGACGGAAATTGTGGAAGTAGGGGGCGTGGAGGAGCCATTCAGAAATCTTATGAGATCAAAACTAGAAAGCATTGGCAGCACTTATCGTTTCCACAAAAGAAAATTGGAAGAAGAAAACATAATTGTAACCATAAGAATCATTGTGGTAATGGGCATTGAATCGGTGGAGGAGGAAGGAGAGGCCATTGAGTAGATTAGAGAAGAAGAGATATGGAGAAAAAAAGTAGATTGGAAGAGAGGAGAAATGGGTTAACTGATGATTCAGGCTGATACCATGAGAGTGTGTGAATGTAATCACCCGTGATTTGGTGATGAGAATGATTGAATATATAATTGATAGTTCAAGGTATGAAAGGAAAGAATTGAGTACTAATATCTATTCTAAAATTATAAAGTCAAACATTCATATTAGCTGAAGCCCAAAATGAAGAAATCATTGCTACAGTCATTGAGGCAAACCTAGTTGAAAACAAGAACGATTGGGTGCTTGCCACCGGAGCCTCAAGACATTTCAACTGCAAGAAAAATCTATTCCATGACTTTGAGGAAACTGGAGAATGAGAATGTGTCTATATGAGTAATTATAGTATGGCTGGAATTCTCGGTAAAGGAAATATTTTGCTCAAACTTACTTCTGAAAAACCTTGTGCCTAAAGAATGCTCTATATGTTCATTCTATGCGTAGGAATCTAGCCTCTGGTAGCTTATTAAACAAAGCGGGTCTTAAAATTGTGTTTGAGACCGATAAAGTTGTATTAACTAGAAATGGAGATTTTGTAAGAAAGAGATATTTAAGTGAGGGTCTCTTTGTACTTAATGTTGTATATGAAATCACTAATGAAAAGGCCTCTAGTTCTGCTTATATCGTTGAATCCTATAACATTTTGCATGGAAGACTTGGACAAGTGAACTTAGCTTCAATAAAAAAAAATTCAAAAACATGGATTAATCAATGCTTCGGATTTGCATAATTTTTTTAAATGTGAAATATGCGTACAAGCTAAGTATGCTAAGAAACCTTTCAAATCTGTCGAACATAGGAACACAGAACTACTAGAGTTGATTCACTTTGATCTAGTTGACTTTAAAAACACAATCAATAGAGGAGGAAACAAATACTACGTGAGCTTTGTAGACGACTTCTCTAGATACACTCGCATTTATCTTTTAAAGTCTAAAGTTGAAACTATTAAGATGTTTCTGAAATACAAAACTAAGGTAGAGAATATGCTAGAATGAAAGATCAAAAGAATAAGAACGAATAGAGGAGAAAAGTACAACACTACTTTACTCAAGGAATTCTGTGAACAAAATGAAATAATACACGAATTTAGTGCTCCTAATACCCCTCAACAAAATGGCATAGCAGAGAGGAAAAATCAAACTCTAAAATATATGATGAATGTTATGTTGCTGAGCTCTGAACTTTCTAAGTATATATGGGGGGAATTTGTGTTGTCCGCATGTTATATTCTAAATATGGTTCCTCATAAAAGGTTAGACAAGACGCCTTATGAATTATAGAGAGGTTTCTTGCCTAATTTGAACTATTTAAAAGTGTGGGGGTGTCTCGCTAAGGTAAGCCTTCCTGATCCGAAACGAACAGTCATTGGGTCAAAGACATATTATGTTATGTTTATTGATATGTTCATAACTCTGCTGCATATAGATTCATGTCTATTGAGAATAAAATCATACCTGAATCACGTGATGTCGAATTATTTGAGCATTTTTCCCTTTGAAAAATTCTAATGTAAAAAGTTAACCTTTAACCTCTGTTGACATGCTTGAAACTTCTTTTGATTTGTATGATAAACATGATTATGAAATTGATCCTCGAAGAAGTAAACGTAAAAGGATTGGAACTAGTTTTGGGCCTAACTTTGTTACATCTTTTCTGATTGAGAACTTGGAAATGATTGTTGATCATGTTGTTTCTGTGTACTTCATAAATGAGGATCAAAAAACGTACAATGTGGCTGTAACGTGTATAGATGCAGTATTTTGGAAAGGGACCATACAAAGTGAGTTAGAGTCTATAGCTAGCAATCACACTTGGAACTTAGTTGATTTGCCTACTAAGTGTAAACCTATCAAGACTAAATAGATATTTAGAAGAAAAACGAAATCCAATGGCACTATTGATAAATTTAAAGCTAGACTAGTAGTTGTAGGATTCTCTCAAAAGAAAGACATATCCTATTTTGATACTTATTCTCCTGTTGCTAAGGTTGTCACCATTAGAGCATTGGTAGCTTTAGCTGCTATTCATAACTTGATTATTCACCAATTAGATGTGAAAACAACTTTCTTAAATGGTAAGTAAAGGGTGCAAATCAAGAAAATCCTTATATGGTCTTAAGCAAGCCCCCATACAATGGTATGAAAAGTTTCTTAAAACTATAATCTCTGATGGTTTTGTTGTAAGTACTTTTGATTCTTGCTTATATACTAAGATGTTTGGATCTGAATGTGTGGTAATTTGCCTATACGTTGATGACATGCTTCCATTTGGCACTCATATTGATGAAATTTTAGAAAAAAGAGTTTTTTGTCTTCTAATTTAACATGAAAGATCTAGTGAAGCAGATGTTATACTTGCTGTCAAATTGCAAAAAATTAAGAATGGTTATTTTTTAAGTCAAGCTCATTATGTTGAAATTTTTTTGAAACAATTTGGTTGTTATGATTTAGCACCAGTAAGAACCCCATATGATTTCAGTGTGCATCTTAAAAAGAATAAAGGTAAGAGTGTTTCACAAAAGAAATATGCACAAATCACAGAGAGTGTAATGTACCTCATGAACTATACACGTCCTGATATAGCTTATGCAGTCAGTCGCCTGAGCCACTACACTCAAAATCCTAATAAAGAACGTTGGACCGCAATCTATTGCTTGTTGAAATATCTGAAATGAACATTAGATTGGACTTTTCACTTTAATAGATTTCCTGTTGTTTTAGAAGGATTTTGTGATGCAAATTGGGTGTCAGATAATGAAGTGAATTCCACCAGTGGTTATGTGTTCCTTTAGCTGGTGGGGCTATATCATGGAAATCTAATAAACAAACATGTATTGCTAACTCCACCATGGAATTTGAATTTATTGCTCTAGGATTGGCAGGTCAAGAAGCAGAGTGGCTCGAAAATCTCTTGGCAAAACTTCCATTGTGGGGGGAGCCTTCAATACCAGTCTATCTTCATTGTGACTTTCAAGCAACTATAGTCATAGCGAAGAATAATATTTACAACGGAAAGAAGAGGCATATCCGTGCCAGGCTTGGAATTGTGAGAAAGTTTTTAAAAGATGGAGTAATGTCCTTAGACCTTGTGAGGTCTGAAAGAAATCTTGTTGATCCATTGACAAAGGACTCTCACAAAGAGTTGTGATTGAAATATCAAAAGAAATAGGATTACATCCTTAGTGGTTTATTTATGATATTATTTTTACAGAGGTTGAGTATATTTATTTTTGCTCTTAATGATATGATGTGATGCAAATGAGAAGCACCATAAATGATCACCTAACTGAGTGTGGAGACTTGGTCGTTTCCTATGAAAAGTATATTATTTTCTTTTCTAGAAAACTCAAGAGATCCAAGGTAATTGAAGGCCATTGTTTAAGTAACGAGAAGACATTTGGATTTTTAAGGGAAAAGCATGCGTAGTGTGTGTCTATATATGTTGTTCACTTAGTTCAAGATTTTAATTCACTCTGTGAACTCTTATGTTACCTCACTTCACTACGTGTCAATTCAAAATTGAAAGGTTATTGATATTTAAGTGCTAATCCCTGCTGGTGCTCAATTATTCTTTCTCACGCTGCCTATTTGTGGGGGATTGTTGGATGAATAGACAACTCTTTCTTGTTCTTTTTTCAGCCCATGTGTATTGAGCCTATTCTCTTCTTCACTCTCATATCTTTCTTATTTGCAGCCCATAGTTATTTGTAGTCCATAGTTATATTTCTTCTTAAGTTGAACGAGTCTTGTCTACTAGTTCTATTTTGTTGCTGAACGTTATTTTTCATGGGGTAATTTTTGTCTTTTCTGTTATATAGATTGGAGAGCAGATTTTCACTAGAATATATGTTGATATTTCTTGAGGTAGATGGGATATAAAAAGTTTCATCTGCAAACCTGTTTCCTTCTTCTTGTTGAGCACTTGATTCTTTTGTCTCAACTAATGATTGTGTGTGTGTTAGCATCGATTGGTGCCTGCGTAAATCCTTGGGAGCGATCGTCTTGCGGGACTAACACATTTTTGTCAGCCTAAATCAATTTTAGGACAATGGTATTTAACCAAGGCGCAGCTTCATCAAACCCATTGAGTGTTCTTGAGTTTGGCTTTTCTACAGATACCTTGTGTGCAATTTTTCTGTACTATTTAAAGCTTCTTTTGGGAGGTAATTTTCATGTGCCTAATCTTACAGTAATAACATATCTGCCAACCATATTTATAATCAAATGAGCACCATGAATAAAATTATTCTTGCTAAGATCTGCCTAGATGTGGTTTTGTTTGATGGGTCAAAATAACTCTTTTTTAGAAAAAGTTAAATAATAGTGCTTTGGATAAAAAAAAATATAAAATATACATTTTTATCTATTTTGGACAAAAATTTCCTTTTCGCTGATCACACGAATCCCGCGAATTCGTTTTCTCCGGATTCGTATATTTGTACATAATATAGAACAACACACGAATCCCGCAAGCTCAAACTCGTGGGAGCCATGTGTTAGTTCAATTTATAGAACAACACACAAATCCTGCAAGCTCGAACTCGCAGGGGTCTTGTGTTAGTTTAATCTATAGAACAACACACGAATCTCCTGAATTCGTCTGTTAGTTCAATCTATAGAACAACACACAAATCCCGCAAGCCCTAGCTCACGGGGTGTGTTAGTTCAATATAGAACAACACTCAAATCATGCGAACTCGAGTTGGGTCCTATGTTAGTTCAATATAGAACAACACTCAAATCATGCGAACTCGAGCTCGCAGGGGTCGTGTGTTATTTCAATTTATAGAACAACGCACGAATCTCGCAAATTCGCCAGATTCGTATGTTACACGAAAATTAAATTATAAAATTATGATAGAGGGGTAAATTAATCAAAATATTTTTTGAAAGGCTGTTATTTTTTTTTTTAATTAAAAGAGCTATATTTTGATCTTTTCTTAAGAAAAAGGGGCTATTTTAACATTTCACTCTAATATTCCCTATCAACTTTATCGATGATTGTAAATCAAAAATGATTGTATTGTTGGGTATATTGCATGATTGAAATTTAGAATTTGGGTCATATTGAAACTAATTAGAATCTGTTAGCTTATAATTATAGTCATTAAATTTTGATTAATTTATTAGTTAATAAAATAGAAATGAAAAGTACTCATGTCAAGTCCACAACACCTTGATTTATGTTGCTATTATAGCTAAACAATGTTGTCCATTGCGTAACTAATACACGTCATAAGAAATTGATTGATTATGCTATTTTTATACATGTATATAACCATCAACATTGCTGGTGTATATAAATTAAGCCATAAAAATAGTTTTTGGGAGCATTACATAAATCATGAAATTAAATACTATTCCCAACACACAAACAGTAACCTCACATTACCAGACTACCAGGCATAGTTAAATTTTCTTTTAAATAACAAATGTCACAATTCACAAATAAATATATTGAACTAGAACACACTAAAGTTCTAATAAGAATTTATTCAATTATTGCTTGTCTATTCATTTCCCAACATTGTTCACAGCACTATTCTCAATTATATTGTCTTGTTTATTTTTAGACTGAATATTGACCTCACATTTATTGGGCTTGGACGTGGCTAGGGAATTTTGAATTCTTTTGGGAGTTGGTTGGTTTTGAACTAAGATTTGGAAAGCCTCAGAGGGGTTGGGCCAGCAAAGTTTGTTTTTACATTAATCTATTTTAAAGGGAAAAAAAAGATTTAATATCAAGAATTATGTAAACAAAATATTAAGATATACTCTTCTTTGGTGCAGAGAAAATAAGAAATTGCTGAAAACTGTAAATTCAAAATATGCAGTAAATTAACTCGAACAGGTGAAGATGATCTTAAACACTGCCAACTTCTTTGAAATTAATAATCAATTACAATTATAAAGATACACCTAACTTTTGGGACACCACACCACCTTTTACCTATAAATTTTGAGGAACATGATTTTTCACCAACACTCGAGTAAGTCCATTACACAAACTAACTGCAACTTCAAAGTTCATCCAAACTGCAATAAATACTCTGCTTGAATATATATATATAAGGAGCTAAGGTTCTTTCTTGTGTGGAATGCTAGCAGCCAACCTCTCATGGCTAGAAAACACAACAAACAATCTTCAAATCTTCAAACTAGGGAACTTAAGGATTTCTTCTTCCAACTGCTTTACCACAGAGTAGAGCGTTGGAAGGCATGTCGTACTCGTTGGCAAGGTTTTGTGTTGGATTGTAAACCCTCAGATACAGTTGCTGTCCAAGGTACTGTCTTCCCCACATCGCCGACCTCAAGTTCCACATACCTTGGTTGTCTAAGGATACTAATATCGCTGTCCAAGAATTTGGATATACCTATAGAAAGAATTTAATTAATGTTATATAATGTGATCAAACCTAATGAGTGTTGCACATTGATTTGATAACAAAGTTTGGTAAGGTTACCTGAGTGGTGTGTCTGGTCAGAGCATCGACAAGATTGTAGGCTTTCCTGCTACCTTGTGTCCACTGCCCTGCCCCAAATCTATTTACACGAGCAACAGGAGTTAGAGACTATGAATTCGTGCTCATGAAATCATGATTTGTCACGATTTTTAATATTAAAAGGAAAGCGTTTTTATGCGGGTGTAATGGCTTACCCTACGACCCAGAAATCATAACCATCGAGATGCATTGACTGGATGACGTTCTCGTTATTTTGGAAGATGACTTCAATAAAATCGTGGTGGGAAGTTCCCAACACGGAGGTGTCTAGTTTGGCTCCATTTCCGGACGGTGAGCTCTGGATGGAGTTAATGCTGAAAACGCCAGGGATGTTGAAGTGATCAGCAAGCTTCAAGGGAGTGTCTACGTTGATGTAAGAGACGCCATTGAGAGCATATCTTTGCTTGCCGTTGATGATCGGTGCTGTATTAGCAAGAATAATCGTTCTTGTCGGTGTTATCATACCATAATGGAAAGAACCTTGAGGGTTAGGCCTTGCAGCATTTGATGTCAGATTCCACCTGAAACATGAACGAATAGGAGAGTGAATTACCACATCAGCTAAGTTCATTTGTTCTGCAAGAGGAATATCAAAATGGTTCATGTAAACAGTAAACGACATTTTTTGCTGCGTTATACCTAAAAGATCGAGCTTGATCAACAGACCATCCGATCTCGTTGGTGGGGCCATTTGGTGCAGGGCCAGAAGCTGGAGTCTGCGAGTTGGTGTAGTGCAAGAAACCAGCAACAGTTTGCTCTGCTTGTGTGAACCTTGTTGATGCGACAACGTAGTAGTCTTTGGGAATTTGATCCAGAGTGACAAGGACAGCCACGGATTGACCAACATGAATATCAATAGAATTATAGATATTCTGAAGGACGTGAGAGCCTTCAACCTCAACAACCTTCAATTTGTGCCCTTCGATTCTAAAATTGAAAGACGAGGACAGACCAATATTTGAGACTCTGAACATGTAGGTTTTGCCTGCAAACAAGAATAAATAGAACTCTGTGAAAGAAGAAAAAAAAAATACAATACACTAGTGGCAAGTAAAGGTTATGCTTTTCAACTGCATCATTAAGAAACTAATTTAGCAAATAAATTTAAATTGTTAGGCACCTTGATCACCGCTGAAGGTCGGTCGAGGCTGGCCGTTGATGAGGATTCCATCGGGGAAAGGCAAGGCCTTCCCTGAATCCAGTATTTGTTGTAATACCTGAAACAAAAGCCAAATAACATATCAACCTGCTTCGTCAAAAGTATGTGACCATATATTAGGTTTATCTTTCAAGACTTGTAGTGATCAAAAGCAATATCATGAAGCCTTACCCTGTGACTGGTCTTGTACCAATCACCAATGAGAAGGCTGTAATCTCCAGCAGGCTTTGCATACGGAACTGGAATTACTGATCTTGAGTGAACATTAAGCGCTCCGAAACCTCCAGCAGCTCTGTGCATCAGAGTGGATGGGAAGTATGTGTAGCTACCAATTTGATCTTTAGTTTGGAACTTATATGTGTAATTTGAGTTGGGAGGGATGGGACAGTTAGTTCCCAGCACACCATCTTGCCATGAGTTTTTCCTCTGCTTAATCCCATTCCTAATCCATACAGCATCAACAACTTTCAGCCCTAAATCTCCAAGAATATGAAATAATAAACTTATACTTGAAACCAAGATGAAGACATCTTATCATGTGCTGAAAGTGACAAATTCCAAGATTTATATCTAGATAAGCCTACATTTAATGCTCTGTAATAACTACTTCAAGAACTTGTGGAATATAATGAAACAAGACAGAGATCTAAGTGATAAGAGCACCAACGGAACAACAAGATTCAGCAGAAGTAGACATATATCACATTAAGAATGTGACACTTACCATGTCAAAAGGAAAGGCTGGTCCAACTTATTCACAACGTTAAGGATAATGTTGTCATTGGTCACAGCTTCAAGAGTAGGGCCAGGAAATTGACCATTTATCAAGATCACCTGCAAATCATCCATAACTCTTTCTAAACAACCCAGGAAAAAAAAGAAAAAAGTAACAGGAAAGCAAGAAGCACAGCTAACCTGTTGGGAAACGCCAAGTGGAGAAGAAGCTCCATAGGTAACAGTCCAAGTGTAATACTTGTAAGCATCCTCTGCTCTCACAGCAGTGAAACTCCAAAATGAAAGAACAGCAAGCAAACACAGGAAAACTGCTCGCCCCATTTTCACCTAGTTACCAATTAATCACCACCAAAACCTCTGAATCTACAAAAGTAACAAACCAAAACAGAAACTCACTCAAATTCTTGAACTGAGCATACACATTATCGGTTATTTTGCATAAATAAGCGGTGAAACGAAGACCCAATAAGGAAAAATCAAATCTAAGAAAAGGTGGATATACTGACAAGACCCAAAAACACCAGATCTGAAGTGGGATTTAACATCAAGTGTAAAGTTAAAAGCAAAGAACAAACATACGGATACAAATGAGGGAATAGGATACGCACCAGAGTTTGAGCAGCGATTAAACTAGTGTCAATATTGAAAGAATGAAGGAATGTGAGTGAATCTTTGGCTAAACTATATTGGATTAATAGATAGGAGTAGGTCATATATAAAATGATAAGGCAACAGAGACAGTGCTAAAAGATTTAAAAAAGAAAAGGATAAATGTGTGTGTGTGGATGGTTGTCTCCCATTGCATTGCCAACTCATGCTACTTACTATATGCTCTGCTTAATTTACGCGTTTCCGCGTTATTATGAATGCATGCTTATATTTTTGAAAAATCTACTACCATTAGGACATGCTAATTTTGAGTTGTTTTGCGATGATTAGGATATTTTTATTTATTTTTATTATCCGCCGAAATGCACAAAGTTAAGGGTGGTTGGCGGTTAAATTAATTTGCCGGGAATCTCGCCGCCACCGCTGGATGTTAAGCCTTTTCTTAGGGGTTAATGATTATTTTAATGGCCTCTTTTTGGCTATTTGAATAATGAGGAAAATATTACTTATTTGTATATACTGCGACCCAACCAGGCTTACATGACCAAATCGCAGATTTTTCTTTTCATTATATAAGCTCCGGTTGTTCATGAATCATACTTAATGTTCAAACCAAGTGTGGGTTCACGGTTCTCATCTAAACCGTTTAAGACTGTTTTAACAACTTTTTGTCGGCTCGAGACTGAACTATCATTATAACTGCTTTAAATGTACTCCTCCTTTGTACACGTATACTAAGATAATTTCTTCTTTTTTTTACCCCAATACACTTAAAGCACAAAAAAATACTATAAAGGAAATGAGCCAATTTTAATGGGACGGATGGAAATGGAAAAAATGGTCATCTTTAGTGAGACGGAGGGAGTATAATTTTTCATAAATTTATAAATTAAAATATAATTATATAAATTGTAATATATAATATGATATATAAATTTTAATTAGAGTATAACATTTATAAAAAAAAATATTGAGGTTGGTTTATCATTCCGAACATTTGGAATCGGAATTGAACTATTGTCTACACGATTACGATTTGATTACGATTATTTTGAACACTTTTAATAAAAGTACTGTAATATAATTCAACGGTATCGAAATGGGTCTGAGTATGGCAGGTAACCCGTAAATTTTGAATATTAGAATTTGAAATATTCAATATTTCGATACTCGGCCTTGAACTTGTTCGCAACTTCATATTCAATATCCAAATCGAGTTTTGGGTATACAAAATTAGCTAATTAGTTTAAAATTTTCAATTTTAGTGTTTATTATAAATTTCCGGCCGAAGTTTTAAAAATAACAAATTTCACAATTAAGAATTTTAATTATAAAATTACGAATATTTTTAATGTTTATTAAGTTATAAATAATGTATTGTAAAGTTAATAATTTATAATTTTATTTATTAAATAATTATGAACAATGAAATAAATAATTAGGAAGTACAATAAATAATTTTGGATATATTCGAATGGGTATCAGGTAATACACAAATTCGAAATATCCAAAATTTCAATACCCAAACTTCAGGTATTTAGATATCCAAATCTGACCGGGTATTTAATCTATTTATATATATATATATATATGTAATGATTACGGATAATTATTTGTAGCAACTTTAATTTTTATTTCTCTAATTATATTTCTATTTCTATTGATAATTGTTAATCTATATAAGATAGAAATATTAATTATTTATTTTTTCAATTAATAATAATTATTAGTGAAAAACGGTTAATTAAACCTACTTTATGATCAATATTAATACTTTATCAACTTGATTTCAAATTTAGCCTAAAATTTAACCTATCTAAAATAAATTAAGACTTCTCTTGTTTTCGATTATTTTTTATATATTTTATCGTTTTAGTTAATACATTCACAAAAAGTCTTTACAATATAAAATTTACATTTATAGTAATTGAAGTTACATTATATAATATTAACAACTCAATTAAAAATAATAAATCGAGTGAATTTAAACTCCAATCAACCCACACAGTCACTTACAAATAATAAATTAGATAGATCTCAAATTCTACTCACAATACACTCTTACACAAATCAAAACACATTATTAAAACTAATCAAAGTGTTTATATCTTTACTATAGAGATGGAATATATATTTTAATTATACAAATTTTCTATACGATTTTTTTCTAATTAATCACGTAATCATACTAGTAATTATAAGTTTCATTTTATTTTTTATTTTTTATTATTTATTAAATAAATATTTAACTATACCCCAATCTAATCAACTAGTTTAAATAAAATGTGATAATTATTCTTAATATATTAGTTTAAAAGAAAACAATATATCTAATCAACTATATAATATAAATTGTCAATCTAGAAATGAACGACTAAGATTTAATTTTAGCTAACATGTGACGAAGTACTATTTGATCTCTCTCCTATATATATGTGTGGGTGTATATGTGTGTGGATTTTGGATTATATAAGAAAGAATTTTTATATGAGAAATGGAAAATAATCTCAATCGTTGATTTAAATAAATCATTAATAGTTGTAATCTTTTTTACAAATTAACTTATATTTAAAAATAAATTTTACATTTCTAAAATAATATAAAATATTTAAATTTAATTTAATCCATTAGGATAATGATTCTAGATGATAGCTAAATTCACTCTCATTTATTATAATTTATACATAATTTATTTCTTGTATAAAAATTCTAATTTAAATAAAAAACGCAATTTAAATCTAATTTAAAAAAGCAAATTAAATTTAATCTAAGAAAACAATTTAAATCTACTCTAGGAAAAGAAATAACTTGGAACTTGAATTTAAAAGAAGTACGGAAAGAAATCTGGAAATCGAAAACGGAATAAGAAATCGAAAGCATAAACGATAAAACGAACAAAAGTGATAAACGAAACAAGAGTAAGTAAAGGGAAACGAAACAAACTTGAATTAAGAACTAGAAATGGTTTTGAATCCACAACGAAATTCTGGAAACGAAGTACGAAACTATGAATGTTGCAATCGGCTAACCTGAAAACAAAAACAATGCGAAGAACTATCTAGGTCTCGACTCTCGGATCAAGGTCGAGATGAGCTAAAACTATGAAAGGAAAATGTCTAAACGTAGTGCTAAAAAGTGGCGTTGGAAGTAGTCTCGAATTGCATGCCAAAAGTCGTGTCCCGTCGAATGAGAACTCGCGGAGAATATATAGACGAGAGGTGGGTTAGCGACCGCGTAGAGGTCAGCGACCGCTGACCCGGTGGCTCCGTGCTGTTAAGTTTTTTAAGTCTTGATGTTATTTGAAGTGTTGACCTAACATTTATATTTTTGTGTTCTTCACATGAATGCTGACTGGGACTCCAGCTCAGCATGACGTGGAATGGAGACAATTCCAGGCTGTTATGCGGAGACAACAACTGAACTGCGAGAATTGTGGAAAACATGGGCTGACTATTGCTATATTCGTGGATTCAAGCCCATGTAGTCTATCTATAAATACTAGAGTCATTCATTCAGTAGATAGACGGTTAGATAGACCTTTTTGCAGATTAACTTCGAAGTTTTAATTTTGTATGTTTCTTAGCTCATAAGAACATACATTTAGTATTTTAGTGATAGTGTTGTAGTTATTGTTGTGTACAACATTGTAATAGCTCAACACTTGTTTTGATTATTCTTTTTGGCCGTAAGACTTCCGTGTAGGTTATTGATTTATACAACCTACGCAAAAATTATCTCGTGTCTTCTACTTTAGCTTCCGCATATATTCACTTAGAGTAGGTTGATACACTTTCAAGTGGTATCAGAGTCATCACTTGACACACTGAGTGTGGTCCTGACAGTATCACGACTCTAACACGACAATGGATCCAAATAGCATTGGAGCATTTCGGCCTCCGATCTTGGTTGGCTCAAATTACTCTTACTGGAAGACACGGACTCGCTCTTACATTAAGTCTCTAGACAAAAGAGCATGGATGTCTGTGGAGAATGGGTGTTCACCACCAAAACAGACTGACGCAGAAGGTAATGTGGTCCCAATACCATAAAGCTCCTGGTCACGTGATCAAATTGAGGCTGCCACATTTGATGATCGAGCACTCAATGCTATAATCTCAGCAGTCGACACAAACATGTTCAAACTGATTAAGAACTATATGTGTGCGAAAGATGCTTGGGATATTCTCCAAAGACACTGTGAGGGGGACAACAGCGTTAAGCAGTCACGTCTACGTATCCCCGCTTCTCAATTCGAGAATATGAAGATGGAGGAAGATGAAGACATCTCTTGCTACACAAAAAGGATTCTTGACATTTCAAACGAGTGTCAAGATCTGGGAGATCCATTCAGCAATAAAGTTCTTGTCTCCAAAGCACTTCGCACGTTGCCACCTAGGTTTGATATGAAGGTAACAACAATTGAAACAGCACAAGGTGTGAATGCACTTGAGTTCACAGACCTTATGAACTCCTTCAAAACCTATGAGATGAATTTAGAAGCAAGAGGCACTTTCACTAAGAAGAAAACGATGGCTCTCACTGCGGGCTCACAATCGTCACCTTCGTGCAGCAAGTTAATGGACATAATGGACTCCAGTGAATCCGAAGAAGTGGAAGAGATTCATGAAGGAGACGATGTCACCATGATCACCAGGAAGTTTAATCGTATGGTGAGAGAATTCAATCGAGATAAGAACAAAGAAAGACCCAAGGAGCGAGATGTACCACGTCTGGAGTACTATCAACCCCCAAAGAACGATAACAATCAAAGAAGACCTCCTGTTAGGAATACTCCTCACAACAAAGTGTTCAAATTCAGCTCCTCTAAGCTCGACAGCGTACAATGCCATGAATGTAGAGGTTTCAGACACTTTGCAAATCAGTGCGCCAACACACTTTGAAAAAGGGGTAAATCCTATTGGGTGTCCTGGAATGATGATGAGCATGATTTCTTTGAAGACGTTGATGAGAAGTTGTTTGAGAACACAGCGCTGCATGTAACAACGACACCGCAGGACAAATCAGGGCAAAACGCTGATGCTGAAACTTTCTCAGAAAGGTATGATTCTAACTACTACTCTACATTGTTTTGTTTAAATGCATCTGTTGATGATGCATGAAGTGTTAAGGATGACATAGACCTTACGTATGGTGAAGAATGTGATGACAATGCCTTCACTATAATACACGGATTAAAAAGGTTGTATGATGAGCTGTTGGGAAAATGGAAACAACAAGCACGAGATCTAGTGACCTCAACAGCGGAGATAACACGACTCAAGGAAGCCCAAGCAAAACAGGAGGTGTTGATCACACAACGCGATATAGAGCTCACCAAGGTGAAATCCCAACTTGAAGAAGCACAGCTGACCATCCGCAAGTGGAATACTGGGACTTATTCGCTTCAAGAGATCATGGACAGCACAAACCCAAGCAAAAGGGGCCTCGAATATGCTGCACCAACTGTGTTCTGTCGTGGGTCCACATCGGCAGGAGAAACATCCAATACCAAAGCAGATGTTGTGCTCACAGACCCACCAACACAAACAAAGCAAAACACCTCTCAAACAAAAAAATGTAAGAAAGGTAAGAGAAAGAGTAAGAGATGTAGAAGGAAATATGTGTGTCATTACTGTTTCAAACCAGGCCACATAAAACCTTTATGTTATCAAAAGAAAAGGGATGACAAGTCATATTTTGTGCTGCCACAGCAACCCAAAATGGTATGGGTAAAGAAAGTCGATCTAACATGTAATGTTGTGTATACAACATTGAAAACTAACATTTCAGGTTCTTGGTACTTTGACAGCGGATGTTCACGTCACATGACGGTAACAAAACATTCCTTTCCAACTATGAGACTTATTATGGAGGAAATGTTTCCTTCGGTGGAGGTTCAAAAGGTAAAATCATAGGGAGAGGTACACTTAATGTTCCTGGTTTGCCTGCTTTAACAAATGTGTATCATGTGCAAGGACTTATGGCAAACTTAATCAGCATAAGTCAATTATGTGATGGTAACATGCTTGTAAAATTCACTAAAGATGCATGTATAGTATACAATAACAGAAACTTGTGTATCATGACAGGTCAAAGGTCATCAAACAATTGTTACATGACTGATAACCTAAAATGCAACAAGGCTCAAGTTGATGATGTTATACTCTGGCACAAACGATTAGGCCATACTAACTTTAGAAACCTTGGCAGGTTGGTCAAAATGGATGCAGTACGAGGTCTACCAAATCTTGGGAAGGCTGACCAAATTGTATGTGGAGACTGTCAACGAAGAAAACAATTACATGCCTCACATCCTGCTTTACAACACCATGAACAACACTTTGGGACCAATCGATGTTTTGAGCTTCTACATATGGATCTTGTAGGACCCATGGAAGTTGAAAGCATTGGTGGTAAAAGGTATGTATTAGTTGTGGTAGATGATTTTTCCAAATTCACATGGACCTATTTCTTACGTGAAAAATCTGAAACATTTGAGGTATTTAGAAACATGTTTGCTCGCGTTGCTAATGTATTTGATGCTAGAATATCTCGTATAAGATCTGATCATGGCCGTGAGTTTGAGAATTCACAATTTACAAGCTTCTGCAATAAAGAGGGAGTATGTCAGGAGTTTGCAACACCAAAAACTCCACAGCAGAATGGGGTGGTCGAACGCAAGAATAGGACCTCTATTGAGATGGCAAGGGTTATGCTGAGCTCAAAATAAATGGCGAAACATTTTTGGGCTGAGGCAGTAAACACCGCATGTTACATCAACAATCGAGTCAACATTCGACCAGGCTCATTCAAAATACCGTATGAGCTACTTAAGGGAAGAAAACCTAACCTAAAATATTTTCGTGTTTTCGGGTGTGTATGTTTTATCCTAAATGATCGCGAGTATCTAACAAAGTTTTATGACAAGAGCGACAAAGGAGTATTTGTTGGGTACTCAACAAACAGCGTAGCTTATAGGGTATTTAACTTTCGCATCAAGACGATACAAGAATCTGTTAATGTTGTCTTTGATGACGCAGGTGTTGAGAACAAAGAGGTGGAAGCAGAAGATGACATATATCAAGGGGGAGTTATTCTACCTCCTGTTGGGATGCAACCTGCTCCACCTAACACAACAACCGGCAGTGATGTGGAAAACAATGTTACACAATAGGAACTAGAAGAAGAACAAGATGAGGTTCAAGAACCTCCAAGAAGAGTTAGAGAAAACCATCCACTGTCTCAAGTCATAGGAAATGTTGAGGATGGTGTTCAGACAAGACGTAAACAGCCAATTAACTATAGAGAAATGGCGTGCATGTACTCTGTGTGCTCTACAATTGATGGCGTAACATGTTTTGTCTCCAAGTTTGAACCAAAAAATGTCAAGGAGGCATTGACTGATGAGTTCTGGATAAATGCTATGCATGAAGAACTAAACCAGTTTGTTCGTAGTGATGTTTGGTACCTTGTTCCCGGACCAGCCAACAGAAATGTTATCGGCACAAAGTGGATTTTCAAGAACAAATCTGATGAGAAGGGAACGATTGTATGAAACAAAGCATGATTGGTGGCTCAAGGGTATACTCAAGTCGAAGGGGTGGATTTTGACGACACATTTGCCCCAGTTGCAAGAATTGAGTCCATTCGGTTGTTGCTTGCTGTTGCATGTCATCTCAACATCAATCTATATCAGATGGATGTGAAGGCAGCATTTCTCAACGCGAACTTAAGGAGGAAGTCAATGTTGAACAACCAAAAGGGTTTGAGGATCCCCACAAGCCAGATCATGTCTTTCGACTAAAGAAAGTCTTGCATGGACTAAAACAAGCACCACGTGCTTGGTATTGACATCTCACAAACTTCCTTCTCAAATACGGGTTTGTGAGAGGCGGTGCAGACCAGACATTGTTTATCAAAAGGAAAGATCAGCACATTCTTATTACTCAAATCTATGTTGATGATATGATTGTCGGTTCCACCTCACGTAACATGCTCAATAATTTTTCAGGTGCAATGTCTACAAAGTTTGAGATGAGCATGGTGGGAGAACTCACATACTTCCTTGGACTTCAAGTTAAACAAGGACAAGATGACATCTTTATCTCTCAAAGCAAGTATGCCAAAGAGATGAAAAAGCGTTTTAATCTTGAAGCAGCAAAGCACATGAAAACTCCCATGGGCTCTACAGAAAAGTTGACTAAAGATGATGCTGGAGAGGATGTTGACCCAACACTCTACAGATCAATGATAGGGAGTCTACTGTACCTAACATCTACTCGTCCAGATCTGATGTTTAGTGTATGTGTATGTGCCAGGTATCAAACTAAACCCAAGGTATCTCATATTAAAGCTGTTAAAAGAATCATCAGGTATGTTGCTGGAACATTAGATTTAGGAATCTTTTTTTCTAAACACATGAATATGAGCTTGATAGGGTTTAGTGATTCTGATTGGGCTGAAGATGTGGATGATAGGAAGAGTACAAGTGGAGGTTGTTTTTATCTAGGTAACAACATTGTGTCATGGCATAGCCGTAAGCGAAACTGTGTATCCTTATCCACTGCTGAGTCCGAATATGTTGCAGTAGGCAGCTGTTGCACACAACTGCTATGGCTCAAACAAATGCTCAGTGACTATGGCCTAGAAAATAATGACCTAGTTGTGTACTGTGACAATATGAGTGCTATAAACATTTTCAAAAATCCTGTTCAACACTCAAGGACAAAGCACATTGACATAAGACACCATTTCATTAGAGATTTAGTGGAACGAGAGGTAATCAAGCTTGAGTATGTGAAAACGGAAAACCAAGTTGCTGATATCTTTACAAAACCTTTGGATCATGAGAGATTCGTATATTACGAAAGTCTCGTGGTCTTTGTTTTTGTCATTAATAGAGTGTGTTTCATTTTTATCTATATCAAAGGGTGTAGCTTGTGTGTCTAACTTGCTAGTATAACATCTTAGTCAACATGATCTGTCTACGGACGCCTGGTGTTCTTTTATATATATGCTTTGTATGTATCGGTGTGGTAAATAATCCATGTAGTTTGGGGGGCACGGCGTTCACTGCGACGATGCTACCTTACCAAAGGATTGCAATTGCGATTGCTTTCGAGGGCGAAAGGCTAGGGGCACGGCTTTCGCTGCGACGATGCACTCTACGCTCACTAACCCTTGGATTCTTATAGTTTTGCACCTATTTTATCTATATGAACCAGGTGAACGTTGCAGAGATGATGATACAACAAAGCAAGTTAGACTGTTTACTCCAAATGTTGTCTTTCTCAAAATGTTCTTTCAACATCTTTGTCAGCAACTTGTGTTTGAAGTCCTGCATGATGCCGTATCCCTTAAACACCGCTTCATCTCCTTTGATAGTGGGTTATAACTGTCAAGTAGTGTGTTCTTGATTGTGTCAGGGAGGACGTGAAACGACATACATTCCCTATATTTGAACTGTCGCCAGTCTGTTTCCCTACCCTCATCATGATTTTTTGTTTGCCACAGTTGTCACTCACCACACGAAACCATAGAAAAACCGCCTCTTCTTTTGAAAGCTCTTACTGCCCTAACACCGATTCTTCAAGCGTGCCTATCTTCCCAAAAAGGGGGAGAACAATATTGTTTCAGCACTGACCCTTTATTGTTGGAATGACATGAATGTTGCTGCGTGTGATGTGCTCGTATCTATGTTGTTGCTGCTGTCTCTATCTATGTTGTCGCTGCTGTGTCTATCTATGTTGTTGCTGCTCTTGAAGTTGATTTACAGGCATGAACATAGGGGGAGTACTCTCGTGAAGCTATAAGAAAGATTTTGTGAAGAAGGCACAAAAACAGGGGGAGTTTGTTAGGTTTTTTAAGTCTTGATGTTATTTGAAGTGTTGATCTAACATTTGTGTTTTTGTGTTCTTCACATGAATGCTGACTGGGACTCCAGCTCAGCATGACGTGGAATGGTGACATAGCACCCAGCTCAGCAGCCACATGGAGTGCTGACTCGGCAACATTGAAACAATACACGTAGGCTGGAGTAGAGACCAAGTCTTGAGCCATGCAGTTGAGATATTCATGCTAGTGGAATTCTGTTCCACAAATCCAGGAGTCAACAACCAACTGAAGTGGATGCTGTTGAGATATTCATGCTGGTGGAATTCTGTTCCACAAATCCAGGAGTCAACAACCAACTGAAGTGGTTCCACAATTCTAGGCTGTTATGCAGAGACAAACTGAACTGCGAGAATTGTGGAAAACATGGGCTGACTATTGCTATATTCATGAATCCAAGCCCATGTAGTCTATCTATAAATACTAGAGTCATTCATTCAGTAGATAGACGGTTAGATAGACCTTTTTGCAGATTAACTTCGTAGTTTTAATTCTGTATGTTTCTTAGCTCATAAGAACATACATTTAGAATTTTAGTGATAGTGTTGTAGTTATTGTTATGTACAACATTGTAATAGCTCAACACTTGTTTTGATTATTCTTTTTGGCTGTAAGGCTTCCGTGTAGGTTATTGATTTATATAACCTACGCAAAAATTATCTCGTGTCTTCTACTTTAGCTTCCGCATATATTCACTTAGAGTAGGTTGATACACTTTCACGTGCCACTTTAGGGTTCGTTGTAACGGCCCCCGCAACGTCCACGAGGTCAGCAACCGCTGACTTGGTTGTGCTAGTCCCGCGCTCGCTGGCTTGGCGCTGACATGCCACTGGCTCAGCCGCGGCACAAACGACTTAGTCAGCGGCCGCGGCGTGTCACGCGACCGTTGACTAGTGTCTCGGCATTTTTGTTCATTTTCTCCTGGTTTCTTTTTCGACTTCGACGCTCGTTTAGGCCAATGATCCTGAAACATAATATGAAACATAAATCGGGCCAAAATATCAAGGAACGAGGGAAAATAATATGAATAAAAACACGGAAAATACGAGTTTAGACCAACAAAAAGAAGCTAAACAACCCCTCCACACAAAAAACTTTGCTTGTTCTCAAACATAACTTAGTCTAAACTATCGCTAGGGGAAAAATCTAATCACGACATGCGTTCTTGACAAGACTTCAAATTATCCCGAAATTGATCTTCATATCATCACGTCATGTCACATAGAGATCATAGAAGCAAGTAGACCATCTAGACTAGATTATAATCAATTCGAACAATGCAAAATAATGATGCACAAGATGTTATTGAGATCACATAACCGGCTAGAGTTTTATCCATATTAAATAGCGTATCTTTTTCTTTTCTTTTCTTTCTTTCAACATGAGGAATATTAAGGACAATATTCACTGGGTGAGTACTCCGAATGTTCGGGTTTGCCCGGTGTGGTTTCTCATACCCATCTCTTTTATAAATGTGTATTTGTGATTTAGAGAGCGGGGTAGAATCCTCGTGTATTCCTATTTTTCAAGAACTTAAGAAAAATAATTAGAACAATGTCAAGTTATATAGTCATTGTCGCGAGGTGTGAACAATTAGGGGTTCCCTAATGTATCCACACGCGGTTTTTTGTGCTCATGGTTCCCATAGGAGCAATGACCTCTTGAAAAAGTTCAATTAATATAACACGGATACACAACAAGTGGTCATAAACAACTAGCCAATTGAATCAATCAATTTATATCATCATGCATCACTATTTTAATCGTTCTACTAAGATCCATAATCCAATCATTATGTTCCACACATTCCTAGTTCATCTACGTTTCACAATATAAATCAATGCAAATCAATAAAGGTTTTCAATTCACATCTTATCTTAAATATATGTCATGCCTCGATTTACCCACGATGTATCAAGATAAAGTAGCTCGAGAACAATCAAAATTTTGCATGCTTAAAAGACACTAACGTAAAACGACGAATGCACGCATGAAAACGACACCCCTCCCCCCTACAAAGATAGAGCAATGCCCTCATTACGGAAAGTAAAGATCTAAAGAGTAGGGATAGAGAAATGTCCCTAAAATGCGGCATTCGGAGCAACAAACGGAAATAAAACCTGAAAAATGAAGTACTAAAAGGGATAATAACGGTTAGCCAAATACACACTCACACAAAAAGAAAAGAGAACAAATAAAGATACCTCAACAGTGAGACAAAGGCTCACTGTTGGTCGGGAGGAGGGTGGGTGGGTGCGCTGCCAAGGATCCAAGAGGACCATTGTTGTTGCATCTCACGAAGTAAATGGTTTTGCTCCTCCATCGCCCATTGCTGAGCCTCACATTGATGTTGATGTGTGTCGAGGCGAGTGTGGGGGTCGCAGATGTCAGATCGCATCTCGTGTATGCCCGTTGTGACCTCGGAAGTGAACTGCTCCCATTGGGAGTTCCATTGAGGTTAGGTGCCCCATTGAGATTGCGCACCCCACTGAGATTGTCCGCCCCATTGTAATTGGGTACCCCATTGAGGTTGGGTACCCCACTCGATTCCGCCGGTGGTGTCCACGGGATCATAGCCTAGCCAAGCGGCGTCGGCCTCCTCCACGGCTTGCTTGTCCTCTTCGTGCTTGGACCGAGCCTCGTCATTCTCCTCCATGTGAGTATCTCCCAGTTCCTCAGATGCATTAGATGCCCGGCTGCTACTTGGGCATTTAGATAACGCCAGACACAATTCCTTCTCTCTTGAGGCACCAACTCGGTATGAGAGAGGGCGAATGGTGCACTCCTCAACTCGTTGATGTCAATATATTTCGTGAGGAAAGACTCGTTATGTGGAGGGCCATTGGCACCGATAAGCTCGAGGTGCATGGCCAAGGGAGTAGCAAGATGTAAAAGGGAAGCATGAGCCCGCTTCCGTCGTTGAATGGATTGGATGGCCTCTGTTGGTCCCGAAAGAGCTAGATTGGTGTATTGGGGGGGGGGGGGGAATACACCAATTCAAACTTTTAGGATTTTCTTGTTTTTAAGTTTAGAATGTAAGTCTTAAGCACACTTTAAAATAAAGATAGCTTAGGTTAGCTTAGGGTTTCTTCTTAGGTGGAAGAAACAACTTAGCTCAAATAAACCTTAAGTGTAAAGAAACAATTAAGAAGATTAACTTTAAGTAAGTTAATCTTGATTAATGTTGTGTGCGCAATTCAGTGGTTAATGCTCTTTGTAGTTAAAACGTTTTCTTTATTCGATCTTTAACACAACCAAGTTAATGCAAGAGTATAAAGAGAATGATAGGGAAAGTAAAACAGAAAGTAAGAACACAAAATATTTAACGTGGTTCGGGATAAACTTTCCCTACGTCCATGGCTCGATCAAAACTAGATCGAAATCTACTATGTCTCCTTTCTTTATACTCGTTGAGTACGAACCTCAAATTTTATCAAAACTAGATAACAACTTGAGATTACACTTCTTAGATTGAAAAACTACAATCTAGATCTTACAACTTTTGGATCAAAGCTAGATCCTAACTTGGGTTTGAACTAAGAACAGTTTTCCAGAAATTATCTTCAAAAAGAATAAAGCACTCAGAGAATTCTAGAGCTTGTAGGAGTGTTTTTGAGCTTTGAATATTTGAAGATATTTGAGCAGGGTTTGAGCTTTGTAATCATGAATTCTCGTACTCATTCCTGGAAGTGAAGGTGGTATTTATAGAGCTTTGGCTGGAACTATCAGTTAGAGAGAGAGTGCCTTTCTTCTCCGTCGCATTAATGGCAGCATTAAATGCATGACTATGTTGGCGAAGCACGCGTTGCTTTAAGCGAGTAGTTACCACCTTTCACGCCATTCCCCAGATTGATATTGTCATACTTTCATTCCTCAAATTATCCATTTGATGTGACAACTCACTGAGCAGTTGACTTAAGACAGATTTAGGTGTGTCGGCAGTCCACCGTAACTATGATGTGGATTTAGCAGCTCGCTCTCTTGTAGCAGGTGCATATTGTTTCCTACAATAGCTTAGAGTCGAGCTGTCCAATATTGTTAACTGGTTTGTTTCCAAATTAACTTATAATTCTTGATCTTGAACTTTGGAAGAGTTTGAGTGAACGGATCGTTTTTGAACTACGATCTGTTGTTATCACAGCTCGATGCTGTGAACATAATCTCAAGCTGGTCTTCGCTTGGCTGGTTCGGGTATCTTTTCCTAATAACAACTAGATAGATAGATGGTATTTTATTATCCATCTGTGCTATTTACATAATCTAAAAGATAGATCACTATAAGTCAGTTTGAAAATTCAAACTTCCTTTTACAATGTTGATCTCGTAAAAGGCTATTCTAGAACAGATATCAAAAACCAACATAAAGCAGGGGACAACGAGCTGTTAATTTTTGAACAGATCGTAAACTCGATCTGTTCAAAGTTTAACTCTCGCTATCACTACAATGAGTTTAAACCTTTTGAAGATATAGTTAATGTGTCCAAGAAAGCTTGATAAGAATAATACAGATAGTAAAAACAAACAATACCATCTGCTTCTTTTAAAACTCTAGTTGTTCCTTAACAGATAACATTAATTACTTGGTTTAAGATTCCATATTTTAACTAAGTGTTGTTTCGAATAACATTATCAAAACCAAGATAAGATTGTGGGGTTCCCAACAATTTCCCCCTTTTTGATGATGTCGAAACCAACACTTTACAATTTTTTTGACTAAGTGTGAGAATGGCAGTTAGATGATTATGCAATAATATAAAAGCATTAAATAACAAGCATAAAACATTGTTTGGACAACAAGGTATTGTCATCAGGTTGTTTTTGGGTCAAAGGATATTTATCATTTTTATTTACTTGATGTTTAGCTGTTACAGATAGAGAAACGACTTGAAATCAGAGGCAACATCAAATGTAGTAAGGAATTCAAGTCATAGTTCTCTATAGCCATCAATTTCTTGCCTAGCATATTTTTACAAGCCAAGATTCTTCAAATAACGAGTCAATTTAGAAGCAATTCCTAGGCTAGACCTAAGATCCCAATCCAAAGTACGAGGAAGTGTAAGATCAAGAGAAATAAATCAAGTGTAAAGTGTACCCTCTTGATTGTTGTAAATTGGGAATGGGGTACCGGAAGTCGGAATGTGGTCACAAACGGGGTGGAATTCCTCGTTGCCGTCTCCGTGTCGGCTAGATTGCCCCACCTCACTAGTCTTTGATCTTTTTCTCCCTATTGTAATTTTGTCAAACATTTGGTGTGCAAAAATAGGGATGGAAGAAGGGTTTGGGGTTTTGAGTGAATTTGTTGGTGGAATGGAAATATGATTTGATAGAATGATAGAGGATGAAAAAGTAATGGTGAATCCAAAGAATTGGATTGAAATATGAAGTATGGAAGGAGGAATTGAAGAATTAAAATGGAGGAGGGTTAGGGTTTGGGGGAATTTGGGGAAAAAAAAAGGGAGAAAAGTGGGAAAGAAAGAGGGAAATAAGGAATTAAAGGGTTGGGTCGGCTAACTCAGCGGCCGCTGACTAGTCAGTGGTCGCTGAATGTTGTTTCGTCAAGTATTGGGGTGTTTTGGAGGAGATTTACGAAAGGGAGGTCAGCGGCCGCTGAGGGGTCAACAACCGCTAACTCGGCATGGTGCGCTGGCGCGGGGCTCGGGCGCGAGGTCTGCTGCCGCTGAGTGTGCCGCAGTCGCTGACCTTGCCCTTGTGAAATCTCATCTTTTCTCCTTCGCGAATTGTTTTCGACTCAGTTTCCTCCCAACTCGTTGACACCTACAAACATAGAAAAAAAACAAAATAAAGAAAAGAAAATCAAATAAAAAATCAAACGGAAATAAAATGAAAAACGGGAAAAACGAGCGTGGGTTGCCTCCCACGAAGCTCTTTATTTTACGTCGTTAGCTCGATGGAAAGGAACCAATTTCAATCGGGAGTGTAAGGATGTGAACTTGACTCTGCAACTTCGGGTATGAGGTCATGTTTGAGGTACAATTGAACTCGTTGCCAATTGATTTGAAATGGCATCTTCTCCCTTTTTGCATGTGGTGCGTCACCCTTTGATGGCGAAAATTTTCTAAGGACGAGTAATCTTCTCTTTTGGGGTTTGGCCTTGTCGGGATATGTCTTAGATATGGTGCATGGGAGCATAAGAGCTTCCACGTAAGTTGATGAGTAGGTACATCGAGAAGCGGAGTTTCTGATCATCGGGTTGGGTGAAAGATGCGATTGTTGGCTTCTCTTCGAGTTTTGTTCGCCTTCCAACGTTTTCACTTGGCTGGTCTCTTTTTTCGCGTCCAAACCCCTCCCTATAGCAACGTCCTTACCATGAAAAGTCTGCATTATAGATTTCTCAACCAAATGGTTAGTAGTATCTATATAGCACGTATCAATCAAATCGACAGAATTTGCAGTGTGAATTTGGTGAGCAGAAAAAGATATTTCCTCATCAAGAACAGACATTTTAATGGTACTATTTTTAACATCAATAGTAGTATTAGTAGTAGTCATAAAAGGTCTTTCTAGGAGTAGTGTATGCTCGACTCCGTCCTCACGTACATTGCCTATCTCAAGAACAACAAAATCAATTGGTACGATCAATTCACCAATCTTAACAAGAACATCTTCAATTATACCTTTTGGGTGTCTCACAGATCTATCGGCTAATGGAAGGGACATGCGAGTGGGTTTTAATTTACCTAATCCTAATTGTTTAAAAATAGAATAAGGCATAAGATTAATTCCCGCTCCTAAGTCTAGCATGCCAGATACTGCTTTACCGTTACCTAGAGTAATGTCAATAACAAAGCTACCTCGCTTGCGTCGCTTAGGAGGTAAAGGCTGTTGCATGATATTACTCGCCACTTCGGAGACTGTCACTAACTCTTGATCATCGAGTTTCTTCTTCTTTGAAATCAGTTCCTTGAAGAATTTGATATAAGATGGGATATTCTTGATCACTTTGAGGAGTGGAACATTCACTGTTACTTTGGATAGTATCTTGTAAAGATCTGTGAACTGCTGCTCGCTTTTAACATCATTTAGCCTACTAGGATAAGGAATAGGTGGAACCTATGGATTTACCGCCTTGTGAAGCTCCTCATTGGACTGCTCTTTCTCCTCCTTCGGTGGCACCTTATCGATTTTACCCTAAGATCTCAACTCCATCTTGGTTTCCACCACCTTACCCTCTTTTAGAACGGACAGTACTTACACTTGATGGGGTTGTTGTTCTTGTGCTGGAATTTTTCCTTTTGTTGGTTTTGCTGCAATTGGTTGACAGCGCCAGAAATCTGCCCTATAGCCGTCTCAAGGCGCTTGATTGTGGCATCTTGGGCCTCTCGAACCTTCTTGCTCTCTTGCATAAATGCGGTTAGGCTGTTTTCAATTGATGATCTTTGGGGAGGAACAAGTTGAGGTGAAAATTGCTGCACTTGTGGTGGATAGAATTGTTGTTGCTGCTGCGGTGGAAAAAATTGTTGGTGTGGCGGTTGTGATGGATAATACTGCTGCTATTGATGTTGAGGTCGAAAATTATGAGCCAATGGTCGTATGTTTTGGAAATTTTGTGCTCCATGCCCTTCGAATTGGGGTTTCCATCCTGAGTTTTGCTGAGGCTGAGGTTGGGATGTGAATTCATGTGCCGCGTAAACCTCGGCTTGTTCTTCGGATGTCATCTCTCCTATTCGCGAACATCCCTCTACAACGTGGCCGTAGTCGCCACAAATACCGCATGGCTCAAGTGCAGGTTGTTGAACAGATGGTGACGGGGGTCAGTTCATCTTCAATTCCTGTAACTCCCTCATCATATCCGCTATTTCTTTCTTAAGATTGGGGCTCGTAATCACTGCACTGGCCTCCATTCGTCTCGGTCGAGAGGATTTCTGCTGCGAACTCGCGGCTAGGGTCTCAAAAATCTCGTTCATCTCCTCCGCCGTCTTGACTGCAATGTTCCTTCCTGCCGAACTGTCCACCATGAATTGAGTAATATGGAGCAGGCCATCATAAAAGAATTGGCATAGCATCTCCGGTGCCATCTGATGGTGAGGGCACTGCTGAAGTAGCTCCTGTAATCTCTCCCACGCCTCATGGAATGGCTCGTCGTGGGCTTGTGCAAAATTCATTATCTTAGTACGTACCGCTTGAGTTTTATGATGCGGATAGTACTTCAGCATGAACTTCTCACAAACCGATGCCCAAGTAGTGAGTGATCCGGGTTGAAGAGATAAGAACCAAGATTTGGCCCTATCTTTCAACATGTAAGGGAAACACTTCAACTTGAGTTTATCCTCCGTTAGCGAGTGAAGCGGGAAAGTTTGCACCACCATGCAATATTCTCGGATGAACGTCAAGGCGTCTTCACTCGGGAGTCCATGGTATGTCGGGAGCAGAGATTGATGATGTGGTTTCAACTCATAGTTCCGGACTGCGGTGTCGAGAACAATGGCTGAAGTAGCAGTAGCGCCGAACTTGGGCCTAGTGAAATCGCTCATATAGCGCGGTCTCTCGTTCGCATTCTCATTGGCCATCTCTTCGAATAAACACGGTAGCGAGAATTCGTCAATGTGCTCAATGCTTTCTTCTACGGTGGCTAGGATCGCACGCCTCCGGTTTATGTTGTCGATGAATGGTGTCAATGGCTTTCTAGCAATGCGGCGACCTTGCATACACAACACTCAACAAAAATATTACGCGCACCACAATATAGAAGAAATAAGTAAACATAATAAAATAAAATAAAAATAAAAGGAAAAAGAAAAGAACGAGGTCATCTAGCAATAGTAAGCCAACCCAAGTCGTATTCTCAAAGAAGACTTAGCAGGGCAATTCGATTCTTTGTTCATAAAAGGAAAACAATAAAAGGATTTGATTTGAAGTTTTAATTCTAGGCGAACGTAAATAAAAAACGCAATTTAAATCTAATTTAAAAAGCGAATTAAATTTAATCTAAGAAAATAATATAAATCTACTCTAGGAAAAGAAATAACTTGGAAATTGAATTCAAAAGAAGTACGAAAAGAAATCTGGAAATCAAAAACGAAATAAGAAATCGAAAGCATAAACGATAAAATGAACAAAAGCGATAAACGAAACAAGAATAAGTAAAGGGAAACGAAACGAACTTGAATTAAGAACTGGAAACGGTCTTGAATCCACAACAAAATTCTGGAAATGAAGTACGAAACTATGAATGTTGCAATCGGCTAACTTGAAAATAAAAACAATGCCAAGAACTATCTAGGTCTCGACCTCAACGACTCTCGGATTGAGGTCGAGACGAGCTAAAACTATGAAAGGAAAACGTCTAAAGGTAGTGTTGAAAAGTGGCGTTGGAAGTAGTCTCGAATTGCGTGCCAAAAGTCATGTCCCGTCGAATGAGAACTCGCGGAGAATATATAGACGAGAGGTGGTTCAGCGACCGCGTACCTGGTGGCTCTGTGCCACTCTAGGGTTCGTTGTAACGGCCCCCGCAACGTCCGCGAGGTCAGCGACCGCTGACTTGGTTGTGCTGGTCCCGCGCTCGTTGGCTTGGCGCTGGCACGCTGCTGGCTCGGCGGGGGCACAAACGACCTAGTCAGTGGCCGCGGCGTGTCACACGACCGCTGACTAGTGTCTCGACACTTGTCTTCATTTTCTCCTCGTTTCTCGCTTCTTCCTCGTTTCTTTTCCAACTTTGACGCTCGTTTAGGCCCATGATCTTGAAACTTAAAATGAAACATAAATCGGCCCAAAATATCACGGAACGAGGGAAAATAATACGAATAAAAACATGGAAAATACGAGTTTAGACCAACAAAAAGAGGCTAAACAATTGACAGACAAATTCACAATTCATACCTTTAACAAATCAACTTACTAGTGAGATAATGACATATCAATGCAATATAAAATAAATGCAAAAAATAAAAAACACAATCAATTTAACGTGGTTCAAAAAAATTTTACGTCCATGATCGATCAAAACTAGATCGATGAATTTCTTAACTTTGAATTTCTTTCCTAATTATGTTGGCCGATTATGAGGTATCACTCTCTTATTTATACACAGTGTTAACAAGATTATAACTTTCTTATTTATCATCGTCGAGAACGAGCTATACCTTCTTATTGGTTTGGGTTTGCTATGATGATCTAAAAAAATTCTTGCAACATTTTAACTCTTTTATCTCTGAAATTATACTCTCTAAATTCTGAAATATAACTTAAGTATTTATAATTTGAAAATTAGTCATTACAACTAAGGTGGGGCTATAAATTATAATTAACTTAAATTATAATTAATAAAATATTAAAATTTTAAAAAAAATTAAATTAAATTAACACTAAATTATATGATCATCATAGAAAACTTAAACCCAAAATTTATTACATTAAACATTAATCTCATTCTCACCGTACAAACCTATAATAGTCAATTTTAGACTTCATATGATACTCGACTGTACTCCTCGAATTAATAATTGTAATCACTTTTCATTTTCTAAACTTTATGTGACTTGTGTTTTTCAATAATATATACATATTGCCGACAATTTGTTGAATCTCATGATGTTACAGATAATGATATTGTCTATATATGACGCTGACATGGGAGTAAATATAATAATCAATTTATTTTATTCCTAGATTTAATTTACTAAATTTACCTCTTCATAACTTAGAAGGAAATAAAAGATAATTATTCATTACCAAACTCAAATTAATACTCATTTCATATTTAAGGTAAATTGTCATTAAATTCCTTATCATAAATGCTATGAGATAAAATTAGTAGTATATTTTTAAAATGTGAATTTGATTTTTATGACGAGCTTTATTCTTCAAACTTAATAATTATTTTAATCTTGATAAATGTAAAATTAAGAAATAACAACATTTATTTATGATACTAATTTTTTTTAATCCATATCTTTTTATTATTTTTTATTTGGAAAAAATTATTACTTCAAGAATATTATACTACCTATAATTATATATAATCGACTATCAATTTTATTTTTCAGAAAAAAATTTAGGTCCAATATTAGTTACACAACTTGAAAAATAACACTTAATGTGAATATATAGTTTTAGGAAATTTTGTATACTTAATGTGAATATATATTTGCAAATTTTTCGAATTTATTTAAATAAATATTTTTGAATATAAAGATACAAATTGTGTTAAAATCATATATAAACGATGTACATATAACATACATATATTAAAAATACTTTATTACCTTAGAATCATGTAAAATTATTTTAACGAGGAGATCTAGTCTAGATATGGCAATTACAATCACAATTAATTAGTGGATATATTTAATAAATATTCCATAATTTAAGCATAAGAATATATATAATATTAAATTTTAAATTAATATATTAATAAAATTATAACAAACTTTTCTAATTAACTTTAACTATTTATGTACATTGTATCTTCTCGTCATTATTCTTAATAATAAATAGAGAAATAAAAATGTCAACTACAGCTGCACATAAATGCCTTTCTATAAATAGTCAAAACGCCATTTTTTTTCAACATAATGTTTTCTTATTAATGAAAACGTCATTTTCACTTGGGTTTTGCAACATATTGTACATATATGCATGTATCTCAATAGCGCCTGCGACAAACTTTCATATTTCATACATTACATTGAAGTAGATTAATTTGATTTCCCAATAAAACTATTTTCTAAGATTTATGAGCATATCTCTATAATATATTAAAAGAATACATATTGGATTCATTTTCTTAATTTAAGAATAATATATTAAAGAAATATATATTGAAGGCCTCTCTTTAATTTAAGGTTTACGTGACATCACCACAAATCTTCTTATTATTTATGATAATTTAAATTTAATTATATTTTATATAGTAATCAATTATCATAATTTTTGTATTCCACAAGATTTCTTTATTTCGATAAGTTAATATTTTTGTTCTTTTTTACAATTTCTTGATTTAGGTAAGTTCAATCAATCATACTCCCTCCGTCCCACTAAGCTTGACATTTTTTTTCTGTCACATTTATTAAGGAGAGTGTATAAAGTAGTGTAAGAGTGATAAATGTGGTAGGGTCCACACCTTTTTGAAGAAATAACATTTTCCATTTATGGAATGTGCCAAGCTTAGTGGGATGTCTCAATAAGAAAAATGTTGGGAAATATTTATAAGTGTTCTGATTCAGATCCCAAAACCTCCCCTGAAAGATGTAATAAGTCCAAAACTGAAATCTCTAGTGTTTTGTCTGAGAACTCAAATGTTAGGGAGTTCTATTTTTCAGGTACACTGAAGGACAGACACTACTGAAGGTACAAGACTATACCAAAACTGAAGGAGCACTCAACTGAAGTCTGTCCTGAAGTTTTGAAGTTGAAGTTAGAAGCTGAAGTCTCATTACCACTGAAGTTTAAATCTAAAGTACTACACTGAAGTCTAACGCTGAAGTTTCCACTGAGTGACAGTCTATTCTATAGGACTTACCACTTTCGGCAAAAATCTTAGTAGGTGAAACACAATCTTGTTGGAGACACCAAAAATGGAAAAAAGGACGAAGACTCCAACGGGAAGAATTCAAATGAAGCTCTATCTCACAACGGATACATTCTATGAGATAGCTATATAAATCCCGCTACTTCAAACGCTTCAACCACCGGTTACCAAATCTTACAACTCGCTATCATCGCTCTCAAAACTCAAGCTTTGAAGCTATTTGTCTAAAACACTCAAACTTTCAGATTTCATTCTCCAGTGTTCTTCTTAGCGATTTCATTGTAACAGAAGAATAGTCTTAGCATTAGATTAAGTTCGAAGCTAGAAGTGATCAAATATATTGTCTATCTAACCCCTTGTGGTTGATCACTGTAAGATTATTATTTCTCCATTAACTTGGAAAACCTCGACTAACATCGAGACACGTGGACGTAGGAGTTTTTATCTCCGAACCACACAAACCAAATCCTGACTCTCTCTCTCTTACTTTCAGTATTTATCTTTCATTGTTTATCATACTTTGAATACTGACTAATTGAAAAGTGAGATTGCATTAAGTTTTCTGAACAAACGAGTATGATTTAAAACCACCGCATTCCGCACAACATTTAAGATATTAGTCCATTAGTCAAACACTAAGTGTAGACCGAAGGATTGCTATCTGAAGTATTCACTCTCACTGAAATTCCTCCCTTTAGTACAGGAGATCACTCAAAGCTTTTAACTTGTAAAAATCAAAACTGGTGTATCCCCCCCCCCCCTACACGCAGTACACTCATTTCGGGACCAACAAAAACTGTGTCAAGTTTAGTAGGACAGATGGAGTAATAATTAATTAATTATTCTTCATATGTTATTCCTAAATTTCTTCAATAGTTTTGGTTCATATTTGATGATTTATTAAATATTATTAAATATAATATTTATTTGATTTGATCAAAGAGTCAATTTTTAAAATTTTATTTTTAAATTATGATATAAAGTGATTTTGTACCAATAAATTTTACACGAGATGAGTCTTTATGTAACACGTATATTCTTCAACGATATAATTTTATGGTTTTATCTAACATCAAATATATCCAACATTATTATTTATCTTAAATAATCATATTAAATATTATTAATTCTAATATTTATTTGATTTGATCAAATAATTAGTTTTTATCAAACAAATAAAAAGTCAATTTTTAAAATTTTATTCTTAAATTATGACATAAAGTGATTATGCACCAATAAATTTTGTTTTGTACGTTTTTGTAATGTTTTTGGTCTTCGTGTCGTTTTGTTTAAAGTATTAGATTGTTTATTTTCGTACTCATTTTAGTTCGTTTTTACGCCGGTTGTGTGTTTTCGTGCTTTGGATGTAGGGTGAGGAAATGAGAGAAGAATGGAGCTGGAAGTGTTTCCTTGTGCGTCGCCATGCAAAACCGAGAAAATCGGATGAGATCTTGTTAGGAGTCACGGACAAAAGAAGAGAGGAGAAAGAACGTGAAAGCATGGCCATATGCAAAATTGTTGCGTTTTGCGCAACAATTTTTTTTTACTCGTTCTTTTTCGTTACAACTCCGAATTTGGATCTGTCTGTGGCTATGGATTCCTATCGAGAGAAGCTTCAATTCTGCATTTTCAAAATTTTCGTATTTTGCACAGGCCAGCGGTCGCTGGACCTGTGCTACAGCAGCGGACAGAGACTGCAAGCCAGCGACCACTGGCCAGCGACCGCTGGCTAGCAGTTGCAGGCGGAGTTTTAAGTCTTTTGGGCATCATTTTCAGTACTTTCTCTCTCACCACCTATGTAACATAGATAGAACTTCTTCAACATACTTTTTATTGCTTTCTTAGTTTAGGATGTTGTGAATTCCGATGGATTGAAGTGGAATCCGAGTTTGGATCCTTACGTTTCAAGTAGTATGCTTCCTTTCTATGGTTTCTGTTTGTGATTCTACCATGTATATCATGCTTGGCTAGATCCTTACTAGGATTGGGTGTTTATGTTCTTATTTGATATTTGATTGATGTATGCTCGTTGATTAACTTGTTTTGTATGGAAATTAGTGTTTGATCACAATTTATTTCATATGTATAAGTTAAGTAGACTGATCATCTGCTTGACAGGAGACCTAGGGTTAATCAACATTATTCTTAACTGAAAACGTGAGAATAATAATTTATATAAGATTAAGTAATTACTAAAGGTGTGAACTGTATACGAAAGTTAAGATCACGGCTTAGTGTATTAATACGGAAGTAATTTGCTAGGCAACCTTTAGTGTGCTTGATCGAGTATGAATGCATGATCAATTAGACATTGAATAGGAATTAAACATCTGGTTCTAAAGCTTCAATCCGTTGGTATTCATTTTTAATTGCTTTTGATTTATTTATTATTATTATTATATCTTATGGTCATAGTATGCTTAAGATTTTCCTTTTCTTGTTTTAATAACACTTAGGATTAGAGCCGCCCTGTTAAGCTTTCCATCGAGATCCGACCGGGGTTAGCTTGCTACATGCAATCGACCTCGTAATAATTTGCGAGAACCTATAGTACACACTTTTAGGCTAAACAAATTTTACACAGGATGAGTTTTTATATAACACATATATTCTGCAACGATATAATTTTTATATAATTATGTTAATAAATCATAAGGTAACATGATTTTTTTATCAATACTTTATAAATAACATAAATTACTATAAATAATATTTATAATTATTTGTTAATTTATATCACTTTTAAATAGAAAAATTTGGGTAAAATAATCATTTTAATATAACATATTCAAATTTTTAAAACCTAAAATGTTATAGAAAAATAGGCTAAAAATATATATTTCAAAAAGAATATATATTTATTAATTATATACAATATAACATAATTTCTCATCGATTTTCGACGGGTTAGACGCTAGTTTTAATAAAATAGGGAGAGTAATAAAAAAATAGTCTGAAACTAACTAATATCATTGTTGGTAATAAAGAAATCGGAATTACCTATGTAAATTTGGAGTGCGCGCGATTGAGCTAATTTTATGTGTCGTTAGCTTAAGGCGGTGTTTAGTTGAGCTTATAAGTTTCTTAAAACAACTTATAAACTCTTTTAAAATGTTTGACAAATTAAACTTTTTAAGAGCTTATAAGTTGTAAAAATAAGCTCTTGGAACTTATAAGCTGTTCAAAAAATAAGTAGTTCCACCCCTATTTATTTCTCCATGAACTTATAAGCTGCATTAAAATTACATAAATAATCTTCTATATCACTTTAAAAGAGTTTATAAGCTCGTTTATCCAAACAACTTGACAACTTATAAACTTTATTTTATAAGCTCTTGCAAGAGAGCTTGTAAGCTCTAAGAACTTATAAGCTCTTTACAGTAAGTTTAACCAAACATTCTCTAATTCAAAAGTTTAAACTATAAGTGGGTCGAAACTTTGTTTGGAATCACTGTACTGTGGCTAAAATGAGAGAGATTTAAGAGAATTAGTTAAAACCCAAACTAATAGTATAAGATTTTATTACTATCAGACCTTGATGGGAAATTTAAAGTGTTATATTTAGAGGCCAACATTTGAGGCACTATCAGATTTTTAACTTTGTAAAAGTAGAAGAGAGTGTGACCGGTACGGTAGTCTCCAATGAAAGAAGAAGATGGGCAAAGAAAATTGAAAGAAAAAAGTTTTGTACCGGACACGTCTACGGTTAATATTAGAATATTAATCGTCTCTTTGTTCTCAACAATTATCTCGTTTGTCTTTGTATTTTCTCGCCAATAAAAAAAATTGATTGTCTCTGAATTCTCGCCGTAACGTTGATAGTCCTTTTTCTCTCCGACTCAATATGGTTGAATTTTATCATCTTTGATTTTACCGATTAATTCAGTTGGATTGTTTCTCCCGATAGTTTCAAATTTCTCTCTTATTTTCTGGTGTAATAGGACTTTGTGATTTCTAATTCAAGTATTTCTCAATCTTAATTGTCTTTATTCATCATGTCAAGGTTGGTTGTGAGAAAAATATGTACCCTACTGTTGGAGCACAAATGTTTCGTTTCTTCCGTCGATAGATATTGTTCTGCGAACATGCTTTATCATTATTAGTTAGTGGAATTGTGCCAGAGTTTGGTGATTTTTTTTTATATACTACTACCTCCATCCACCAAAATGATTTACATTTTGCCATTTTGGGATGTCCACGAAAATGATTTACATTTGAATTTTTCCTTTTATAGCAGGTGGACCCACCGCACCCACTACACACAACTCAATTTAAAATAATACTTTAAGTGACACCCAAACTTCACTAACTACTCACAACCAATTTAAAAAAAATATATGAAGTGAGACTCTAACTCCACTCACTACAGATCCCCATTAAAGTCAAAACACAAAATTAAAACTCGCGTCAGGTCAAACCGTAAGCCATTTTCATGTATATTTGATAGATAAACACAACTACAGTTTGGATGGGGACTCATGCACCATTTTTTATATCTTTTCTCTTGGATCTTTGGAACTCTACAAAAATATCAAATTCTTAATCAAAGGAGGAGTGTTATACTTTGGATGCTCATGCTCTACTTCCTCATTGTTTGATGTATGGAGTTGGATGCTTAAGCTTTGCTCTATGACTGAAGTTCTATAATGTTCAATGTTTTGTTAAGATGGTTGCGTTTATTCTCGCTCCATCTTGAGGGGGAGTGTGAAAATGTGAAAATTAAAGAAGGGAAAAACATCTATAAGAATGTGGAAACATGAAGAAGAATGTAGAAGACATAAGAGGAGTAGCTTGCAAGTTTGTGTCAAGTAGTTATATTTCTGTTAAAAACATTGTAACTGTTGTCTTGCCAACAAATAGTGTAGAGTTCACACTTTTTTCACACTCTTTTTCTGAGTTCATGTAGATTTCGCCGTTTCTTGCTTGTTTTTGCATGATTTTCATTTTGATTCTGTGTTTTTTGTTCGGTTTTTCCCATCCTTGGTTCAGTTTTGGGTTGATCTTCAGTGTCTATGTTCGTTTTTGGTGTCTTCCTGTGTAGTATGTGTTCCTCGTGTGTCCTGGAGTATGTTCTGGAGTGTATTCTGGTCGGTTCCATTCATCCATGGCGGATCCTCCGCCGGTGCAGAAGTTGGAGATAGGTCGGAAAAAATATCATTGCTCCTGTTTTGAATCTACTGGAGGTGTTAAAGCTCCATATGTGGGTGCCAAGAGAACGGTTGAGTCTGATGAAAAAGATAGAGAGCATGATATGAAAGTGAAAACCTACAAACAAATCTTACCTGTTGATCCGCAAGTGAAGGAGATTGTTGATCAAATTCATTCTCTGCCTAAGATTTCTCAAGGTTGGAATTCCAGGAAGAAGATTTCTCCAGTGGAACGTCGGTCTCATACCAAAACTACCCAATGTGGATCTTCGCTACATAGTGGTGTTGACGAGTCCAGCCATGTGATGGAAACTTCCTATGATTATTCTCATGTCTTTCAAAGGGCTGGAGATAGCAAGGAGCCCGTTCATGTTGCGCCTCTTTAGATGGTTGAATCTACCTCGACGTTATTTCTCCATGGTACTCCGACGGAAGAGGAATATGACCACAAGATGAAGATAGCTAACATGCATGAGCATGAGCTTTTTAATTATACTGGAGATGCTCGAGAGCTTGTGGTTTCTGATACTGATCGGGATAAGAAGCCTTCTATCGACACTCCGTCGACGGATAATGGTGAAGTTCATGTGGGTGGTGTTGATCGAATTGGAGTTGCTGATGGTATTTTGGGATGTAACAACATTCAAGATTTGGGTCTAAATAGTATGTATGCCAAGTCGTTGGTTAATGTTCATAATCTGGAATGTATACATGAAGATGATCAATTCAAAACTTCAAGTATCCAGAATCCGACAACGGAGACTGGCGTCGTTGCTCCGGACGATGATTGTTGTCTTACCAGATCTTGTTCTCTCTCCCATCTAGACAAGAACACGACCAGATTCATCCAACTTTAATCTCGGAGTGAATTTCTAGATAACGACGACTTGCTGGGGGATGATTACGCTATGGATTTGCTTGGCGTTAATGTTCTTTCTGGAGATGTGATTCTCGATTGTGGTTTAGGAAATGAGATAACTCAGGATCGTAAGTATGGAAAGAAAGATAATTTGGTGGAGAAATCAGGAAGAGGTTGATATGATTTCTCATCCACTCTTGATGAACACGACTTCGAGCACTAAGGAATCAAACGGATCAAAAGGAGATAAGTTGCCCGATTTTATGTCAACTAATTATGGAAATAATGGGGTGATTGCTGCGACAAACAAGGAGATGGTTACTTTGACCGATTCTTGCATGGAGAAAACTTCCCTCGACGTGAATGTTGCTGCAACATTCGATCGGGTCGAAACCCAGCCCACTCACTATAATCCCAACCCTCTTTTCGGACTTGACTTCTCCCAGCCAAACTCTCCTATTATTTCGGTCAATTCTATTCTTTCCCATGGCCATGGCTCGATTTACTCCTCTGCAGCCTAGCCACATCCTCCCTCTAACCCCTTATCTCAGCCCAATATCCCCTAACCCCATATCTCCTTCTTAGCCCATACTTCAACCGTTACTCCCTTAGCTCAACCCACTTCTACACATTTTAATTCTCCATTAACCCAAGTCCACTCTCCAACAAACTCTCAACCTCAGCCCAATTGATCATCTTTCCCTACTCTTTCTCAAAACAATCCAGCCCACCCCCACAATATCGATAAAGCTCTAGGTAACATCAAACTGAATGGCTCTATATCTAGTAAGTATATTAATGCTAAGAATATCTTGATTCTTGTGTCTGATGAATCTGATTATGCTAAGTTGTTGAATGGTCCTAATTCCTCCCCTATGTGGTACATTGAGCGTCATCCTATGCTTGTATTTAAGTGGACCCCTGAATTTAATCTTGCATTTGAGACTCCCATTGTTGCTCTCTGGTGTAATTTGCCTGGTTTGCCTGTTCACTTGTATGATATGAGTGCTTTGTATGCAATTGGTAGTCTGCTTGGTACTCCTACACAGGTTGACAGTGATACTGCCACACGGTCGAGATTGTCGTATGCCAGGATCTGCATTGAGATTGATATTACCCAGCCCCCACCCACAGAGATTTGTTTTGATCTTGTGGGGACTCAGATTATTCAGAGGATAGTGTAGAGTAAGATCCCACACTACTGCTCCGACTGCAGACACCGGGACTCATGCTACGCTTTTGGGAAGAAACATAGGCCGGAGTGTGCAATCTGAGCATGTGCCTCAGACTACTGGAGTTGCTGCGTAGACTCCCAGAGCGGATGCTCCGACTTCCCGCCCTCACGTTAGATCCTCGGATCCTTCATCCTAAGCGGGGATTGAGGATCATCAGAGCCAGCAGGATCAGCCGCAGGGTGGGGAGGCCCGACGCTCTACTCGCCGGTGCACTTCACGGCATCGCACTCGAGGCCGTTCAGCTAGAGGAGGGACCTTAGGAGATAGACGTGTGTCGGTCTCTCCTGGGACGCAAGGAGGTCAGTACAGAGACTTCCCGTAGGCTTCCGACACAGAGTGGGTTATGGTATCGGGTCTTTATCAGAAGAAGATTTCAAGAGACGGGAAATAGGTGAGGACAGGGAATCAGTACAATGTCCTCGATACTGATGGTGATGCGGATGTTGAGCAGAGCTCCATCGATATAGCCGTTGACAGACCGGCACACACTGAGATGAGAGTGGATGTGAGGCGTGTTGGTTCTTCTTCCAACCCTCATGCATTCACTGACACTCTTGCCAGGCCCCATGAGACATCAGGTACTGGTAGTCAATTGAGGGGAGAGAGGCATTCCGCCTCGGTGATTGTCTGACTTGTCTCCCATGTCAGCAAATTTCTTAATTTGGAATGCACAGGGGATTGCTAACTCAGGATCCCAACATCATTTCAAGAATTTGATTGCTCAGCACCACCTTTCTTTCGCTGCGGTGCTCGAGCCCGAGACCTCTCCTCAGCTTGACTTCTACGGGAGGCGGTTTGGGATGCATTTCAGGGCCTCGAACACCAGCGGTAAGATTTGTATTTTCTCTCAGAGGGACATTCAGGTTGAGGTGGTTGATGATTCAGATCAACTGCTTCATGTTCGTCTCTCTGCAGTGATTTTTCCCCGCCCTCTGTTTCTCTTGGTGGTTTATGCCAAGTGCAATACGGAAGGGAGATATACTCTGTGGGAGAAGTTGAGGGATATCTCTGTTGCTGTTGAGGGTCACCCGTGGTTAGTGGGTGGTGATTTCAACACTTTTCTGTCTGAGGATGAGTACCAGGGGAGTGTTCTGGATTGGCATGGTGAGATGATTGATTTTTTGGATGCTATCTCTAATTCTCAGTTGTGTGATCCCGACTTTGACGGTCCTGTCTTCACTTGGGAGCGTGCTGGTTTGCGGGAGAGGTTGGATCGGATCCTGCTAGGTGAGCACTAGACTTCAGTTTTTGCGGTTACCTGGGTCACGCATCTGCCTTGTATTCAGTCTGATCATGGTCCACTATTGGTGAGATGTCAGTTTTCGACTGAGTTTCATAGAGCTTCGTTCAGGTTCCAGAACATGTGGGTTTTGCACCATACCTTTCGCTCGGAGGTGGCTCGTATCTGGGAGGCGCCGACTGGTTTTCGGGGGATGCTCAACCTGCAGTTCAAGCTGAAGCGTACGAAGCAGTTCTGAAGGGCTGGAATAAGGTTGTTTTTGGCAACATCTTTGATAGGATTAGGATTGCTGAGGAAGCGGTGCTTCAGGCACAGATTTCCTATGATGCATCTCCTACGCCTTTGACTCATTCTGATCTGAATAGATGTGTGGCGGAGTACGCTCTGAGGACCAGGATGGAGGAGGATTTCTGGAGATAGAAGGCTGCTATTCGTTGGGTTACGGAGGGAGAGCGCAACACCAAGCTTTTTCAGGGCTAGGTGAGACAGAAGAGGGTTCGATCTCGGATTCACTCTATTCAGGATGGAGAGCAGGTCATTACGGAGGAGACTGATATTCAGGAGTCCGCTTCTAAGTTCTTTTAGAACCTTCTCACTTTGGATATTCCCGAGCTGAGTGTTTTATCTATTTTTGGTCTTGTTTCTCTCGTAATTTACTCTATAGTATCGCTTGTTGTCGTTCGATTTGATGCTTTTGTATTCTATATGTTATATTTTAGGTAAAGATCGACACACGAAGTTGACAATGTTCGAGAAGAGAAACGAGGGCGAAAAGAGGTGAAAAGATGAAGAAAAGGCTGGAGAAGGCAGAACGCAAGCCTAGCGACCGCTAGCCCCTGGCGGCCGCTGGCTTGTGCCACGAAGGAGAGACAGAACATGGGGCTAGCGGTCGCTAGCCCCTAGCGACCGCTGGCCCCTGGAATGTTTAGAAAACAGAACAGTGGGGTAGCGATCGCTACCCCCTAGCAGGCGCCACCCCATTGCAGCAACTTCTCAACCAGCGAGCCAAGGTAGCGCTCGCTGCCCCCTAGCGAGCACTACCCTGACGCGATCTTACTCTCCTATTTAAACGCCCACGCGTGATTCTTCAGACTTAGACTTCACGTTTTTGTACTTCTAGTCTAGGGTTTAGACCACGAGAGAAAACACTTTTAGTCTAGATTTTTATTTCTTGTTCGTTCTTCAATTCAGTTGTGGATTAGTTCGTGATTCAAACCCGGAGTACTTTAATGCATTATTTTTCCTTTCAATCCGTGAGTTCTTTTACTGCTTTCTTTATTGCTTTATGATTTATTTTCTTCTTGTTCTGCTTTTGATTAATTTCCAATCCTTTATCCAAACCTTTTCAATTATGTTAATTAATCAATTCAAGGCATGTTTAAATCTTATTTCTTCAATTCTTCATTCATAGATCTAGGGTTTAATTGCTTTCTTAATTCTTGCCTAGGTAATTCGTATTTTAAATTCTTCAATCTCATTCGCCTAGATAAATTAATTAGATTAGTTAAAACATCAAAACTTCTTCTTTTAATTGTTTTCTGTTCTGCAACATAGATAAAGCCCTGCTTAGCCTTCCTTGAGAATACGACTTAGGGTCAACTTATTAATCTATAACGAACTCGTACTCTTGCGAGCAATTTAATACAATAAATTGGAAGTATATCGGCTGGAAATATTCCTCGTGCCCGATATTGAGTCCCTTTATCGGACAATGGTTCTGGTCTAAACAATACCACGTACTGACAGTTTAAAATAAGTTGGAACAAATTTTGGCGCCGTTGCCGGGGAAGGCTTTAGGCATTTATTTGTGTTGCTTTTTATTTTATTTTTATTTTTCTTTTATTTTTGTTTATTCCTTTGCTCCCGCAAGGTGCGTTTGATCTTCTTTTGGTTTGTGTATGCTAGGTCGCCGAAGCTTGAGACAAGAGTTGGTGCCCTACGTTGACAGCATCAATAGAAGAGAAGTCGTGCTTGAGAAGTGATTTAGGGACGTTGTCAATCTCGCCTCATTGTTCTAAGAACAACTAGTAATAATGGCCGAGGAAGACGAAGCCCCTAGGAAACTTGGAGACTTCACCAGGCCGACATATGGCATCACTGCATCCGCCATCGTACTCTCTGCTGCGGGGAGAAACTGTGAGCTGAAGCACAACCACATTAACTTGCTTCCCTCATTCTACGGGTTGCCTAACGAAGATGCACTCCTTTTCATCAGGGAGTTCTGCACAACTATCCAATCCATTCCACTCCAGACCATCACTGAGGATGAGCTGCTTAGGAAGTGCTTCCCCTATTCACTCAAGGATAGGGCGAAGTCGTGGTATCTCTCCCTTCCAGCAAGATCATTACCTAATTGGAAGGCGGTGAGTACTACGTTTCTGCTCAAGTACTATCCGAACCATAAGACGCAGCAGATCCGACTCCAAATCATACAGTTTGCTCAGGAACCTGACGAGCCTTTTCACGAGGCCCTTGATAGATTCAGAGAGCTCCAGCAGCAGTGCCCGCACCATCAGATTGTACCGGAACTCCTCTAGCAGATCTTCTACAATGGATTGCAGCACACCTATCAGTTCATGGTGGATATAGTGGCTGGAGGTAACATATGTGAGAAGACTGCTGATGAAGCAATTGAGATTTTTGAGACGCTAGCCACTAATTCGCAGCAGAAAATCTCCCGATCCAAGAGAGTGGAAGTCCGAGAGATTGGAGTCAGCCCAGACCTCAAGAAGCAGATGGCCGATTTGTGGTGATCTCACTCGTAACGAGAATCACTGCACTAGAATGGCGGAGATGATTTATGAAGGAGAGGCGGAAGTCTATACTGCACAAGGCTTTCCACCATGCCCGACATTCGAGCAGCATCCAGCTCAGCAGACTTTGGGATGGAGAGCGCAGAACAGCTCTACGTGGAAGGGGCCGAATCAAGGCCAAGGCCCAAATTTTCCTACCCGACAAGCACCTCCACAGCAGTACTACCCACCTCAACATGGGTATTATCCACCAAAGCAGCCATACTACCCACCTCAGCATGGGTATTATCCATCTCCACCGCACTATCAGTAGCCACTTCCGCAGTTCCAGCCATTGCCACAGCCGCCGCCGTCTCAATTTCAGCAGCCGACACCGCAGTTCCAGCCACAGTTTCCACCTAGGGATGGCAACGGGCCGGATCTGGCTTGGTCCAGATCCAGATCCGGAAATTTTAACCTTGGTCCAGATCCGGCCCAGATCTGTTGGATCTAAAAAAGTTTGGTCCAGATCCACGGATCTGTCCAGATCCATGAACTTAAATTTCAAAAATAAAATTCTAAATATTAATAATAATAACTTGATTAATTCACAATAAAATCATTTTAAAAAGACTATCGATATTCGTATTAGGATATTATTGTATTTTCATTTCTTAATTATAAAAATAGATATAATATTACATATATATATAATTATAAAAAAAAATTATATTAAATAAACGGATCCACGGGTCGGATCTGGACCGGATCTGGGATGGATCTACTAAATTCCAGATCCGGATCCGTGATTTTTATTAGTGGTCCGGATCCGGTCCGGATCCACCGGGTCCAAATTTTTAATGCTCCAGATCCTAAAAAACGGATCTGGATCCCCGGATCCGGACCGGGTCCAAGGTCCACTGCCATCCCTATTTCCACCTGCACCGCGAGCAGCACAGCGTAAATCATCTTTAGAGGACGGTCTGGCAGCTTTCATGCAAGAAAGCAAACTAGCTAGAGAAGCTCAAGAGGCCACAATCAAACACCTCGAGAGCCAAGTCGGGCAGATCTCTGGAGCTATGAATCAGGTGCAGCAGCAGCTACAAACTGGAAGGATACTGGGACAGGGACATACGCCACACCAAGTGCAAGCTATTACTGTTCTACGTAGTGGCAAGAACGTGGATAACAAAGTGGAACTCTCGGAAGCTAAGGAAGAAAAAGTGGAGGAGGAGAAAGAGACAGAAAAGCAGAAGGAATCGGAGCAGCCAGCTATTTAGTTGCACAAGGCGGCCAACCCATACAAGACACCAATTCCCTTCCCGAGCAGACTGAGGAATGAGAAGCTGGAACAACAATTCAATGATTTCTACAAAATATTTTCTCAAGTGCGTGTGAATCTACCCCTACTGAAAGTCATTCAAAATGTTCCTTCCTATCTCAAGTTCTTCAAGGAGCTTGCCTCCAAGAAGAGGAGATTTGCAGACGACGAGTCCGTTATGGTCACTACTACAAAAACGCTAATAGACAAGGGTTTTTAACCCTTGTCGTAGCTTGTCCTCGACCCTTGTCGAAAGTGGTGTTGTCGTATATTCTCGCTCATAGACAACGGTAATATAACCGTTGTCGTAAATATTTACAACAACGGCTAAGACAAGGGTTTCTGGAACCGTCGTTGTATTTAAAAAAATTTCGCTCATAGACAACGGTTCTTAAAACCGTTGTCGTAGGTCTTGTAAAAAATTCACCTATAGACAACGCTTCTTAGGACCCTTGTTGTAAAAAATTTCGCCCATAACAACAGTTTATAAAACCGTTGTCGTTGAGTTATAAGACAACATTATATTTTTGTACCTATTGCTAAAACTAATAAAATAATTATTAAATTGAAATGAAAACATCAAATACGTAAATATTTAAAATTAAATTACTAATATAAATAATTTAACATAAAAGCATATTGCAATATTCAAGTTTAATCCTAAAAATACCATAACAAGCTCAAATATAATACTTCAAGTTTGATAACTACATGGTCCCAAACATAAATAAACCTAAAATTACCAAAAGCTACAATCCAATATACTCCTGAACCAATTCAGCCCACTCCTTGCGCACTTCATCAATTTCCACAATCGAGTAATTCCCCTTTTCTTCAATAAACTGTGAAGTTAAAAATATATATTAGATAATCTTTAAAATATACTACTACATAATGTTTTGGAACGTACTAAGACAAAGCTTATTAATACATGATGTTGATCAAAGTTAGAATACAATCATAAGGACCACAATGCGTATGCAGCTATGCATGTTTTTCTCTACACTACTGTTCATACTTTAATTACATTACGTACATAGATTCATATAGCTAAGCTAGGGATATATATGATATATACATACATATATTGGCAGTGATACAATTCCGCTGGGCCCATTCTTGGTCCCGCCACTTTGAATAAGCTTAAATTATGACATTAATTTTAAAGAAAACTATTACTTACCAATGATTGTAGCGAACTAATCATCACAGTCGAATCAAACTAAACTATTTCTCTCATGTATTTCATCACGTAGTAACCACACTGTAAACTGTCTGGTTGTTTAGGAGCCTACATTAAAATCGGGTAGTTAATAATTTTTAACTCTTTATCCACACTTGTTACTTATTTCAAACATACCTTAATTATTTTCCAGGTAAGTGTCTTTTTCCCTTTCCTTTGCGTCTTCGCATTGAACATCTTGAAGGCCCTTTAGATATGATCATTAATCGGCTTAATGTTAGTTTTTTTGAGGGATAATGTTAGCTCAAAAACTGAATAAAATCATGGAAAGAAAGAAGAGAAAATGATACCTCAACTTAAGAAAAAAGACCACAGTAAAGATAACAAAAAATCACATCTACTAATTACTTAGAAATCCGAAAGCATATTTTCCCAAGTTACAAAATATTCACAGAAACATTTCAGTGAAAGAGATGCATTAACAAATAATATATGGCAACTATAGATTGTAAGTTTAGTCTCTACTTATTTATGGAAAGCTCAGCCATGTTCCAGGTACTGTAAGTAGGAGGCAAAGAAACCAGAAGCAACAATATATGATGGTTGAAAACTTACAATTGAACCACTTGTTGCCAAGTATTATCTGAAATGCGAGAGTAAAGGGGATCCAACAAACCAATCTCCTCCTTGTTAGGATCGATAACCGTAAGAATCCAGTGCTCACTGCATATACATACAAGATTAGATTCAAGTACTTCTCAAGTTCAATTCAATAATAGTTTTCAATGATGGCAAATTTCATACCCCGCGTTACATGGAACCAACACAATTTGATTGGGCAATGTACCATCAAGCCCTATTGCCAATTCACGTGCTCTTTGTTCTATTCCATTCTGGATAGTATTCTTATCTTTTCTCGTGGTTGGCATATACCCTACATTAAAAGGATCAACAAATCGAAATTTGTCGATCTTTCCTAAACTCTCCAGCCTCTTGTATAGGAGCCTATAAATATGTTAGCAAGTTTATAGTAAAAGAAAGCATATTCCTCAACTATACAGAATTTATAAGGAAATAAACCTCAACTTTTATTTACCATATGTAGACAGCAATGCATGTATACGAAATTGGCTGTAATTGGCAAAAAGGCTCGACATCTTCAAGGTTTATGTAAAGAGTCCGTTCTTTTCCGAAGACACGTTCAGCGATGTGTATCGTTACATTACCTCTGCTTTCAAGAGTTGTTGTACAATAGCAATACACCATACGTAATGCCATCGGAAGGGTCAGGAGATCCACTGTCGCCTTTCTCTTTTCTTGTTTCTTTGACTTTTTAGGTTTCTAAAGATTGAAGGTAAAGTAACTCACATTACATACGTAAAACTTTATATTATTTTAATTTTTAAGTAATAAAATACTATTACCTCTTCCTTCAATTTCAACAAGTGTACCAGCCATGTAACGTGAGATCCAACAGCATCACCAATATTATCATAATCACTTGAGGGAATGGGCAAAGGGGCATTTTCATCTACCGCTTCATCGATGGATACATGATAGCAATTTTGAGGCAAGTGCTCATCTGTTCCACAAACCTTCACAATTGTACCATATGCAACAATACTCGTGCCCGACTCCAAAGTTAAGGTCACAAGTTTACCCTATGCAATAGGTAAAATGCAAGCAATTATAACTAATTATTATAACTAGAAAGTAATGAGATGGAAAAAAAAAATAAAATATACCTGTAATAGAGTAGCTTTGTCGAGTAACTGCACATCATTGTCTAGCATATCCATATCATCACCACCCAACTTATCGTTCTCATCTAAGTCTTGATGTGTTTGCAGCCGTGCCTCATTCAATTTGGGTATACACTTCACCGTCACCGAGCAGCTACCCTTCTCCTCGGTATGAACATCACGTGCACCTGTTTTGAACACAATAACTTCTAGTTTTTCAATGCGTGCATCTTGATCGGCATTTTTTCTTTTTTCTTCCAGTAACTCCTCTGATGGCGGCTGTAGAGCTCTACGTATGCTTTCTTTCCTCGAGGAACTTTATAGTATGTAGACTGAGTGACATGACCTCCAACACCTCTCAAACGCCCATTATGTTCTTCGCCTTCAAGTGCAGATTCAAGGATTGTAAGGCCTTTGGTTTCCTCTACATTCAATGCTCCTGCTCTTTTCTTAGAAATAGAGGCATCCTGCATTAATTAATAGAATATAAGTACAATCTGTGTGACTTAACATATAAGTACAAGATATGTGACATTGAAAAGTAAGCTTACAATCTTTGTGACTCTTTCAATTAGGTCATCTCCTTCATGTAATCCATCTTTATTCTTTCGCCTTTCAATCCAAAGTGTAGCTTGATTAATTTCTGGATCATCACACAACACATCGGGCTACATGCATGAATAATTATTGATTACTATTAACATATTTAATAAACTTACATACACTAATAATCAATTATCTAAAATGCGACTTACATTTTCACTAGCATATTTTGCATATCCTTTCCTACTGAAACGGTAAGGAAAAACGTTCAAACCTCTGCGTTCTATTTGTTTTTCCCTCAATTTCTAGAGAACACGTACAATCAAGTATAAATCAGCTTCAATGTTCATCAGCATAAATATACAAAATAAGAAATCTACATACTTAAACATATTACCTTGAAGTTATCAGACAAGCGGCTAATAACAAAAGCACTCCAATCAGATGCATTGATGTAAGGATATTCATGTGGAGGTGTATTCAAATCGGGTGAATCTATCCTTGCATAAACAAACTTATTAGTGAGTTTGGTCTTGAATTGGCGCCACTTGGAATTAGCCGAGGTGAAACATGCAGCCTTCCAACTCTGATTAACATTGAAAGATAACTACAAGATATACACAATACATCAGAAATAATAATAAAATATCCTTAAGTAAATTGAAAGACAATTAAATAAGTACTTACATTTACAGACTCCCATATAAGCTCCTTCACATCAGCCGGAACATTTTTCCAAGAATCATACGTGATATTCACCTTTTCCCTAGCCAAAACACCAACATAACTTTGCAACTGACTTCCAGCATTTCCAATAACCTGCCCAAACTCATTCAATTGAATATCTGTCCTCACGCCTAGAACCCTTTGGAGTGCCAGACAATGCATTTTTGTTTTCCCCCTAATGGATCGTGAAGATGAGGTACTCTTGGATGCATCAATTAAGGTATCTCCTTCAACATCATTATCAATCTCGTCTCTTAGTATCGATTTGCCTTGCTCCTCCAACCGTCTTATTTTATTTAAACCAGCCGATGTCTCTGTTTCTTTATTTTTTGAAAGGCGTTTTCTCCGTGTTTCCATGGATGCGAACAATCTGCATTCAAGACTATAAGAAGTTAGATTGTTTTAATATAAAAAGTAAACAATAATACAATATTGCAATCACAATATAATATTATATGCATCAATTAATATAACAAACAAATAGTCAAATAGTAAAAAAATAATAATACCCTAAAATTTAATTGTTCAGATTGTCAATCCATGTCCCATCACAATCATTACGAACATACGGTATCTCATTTTGATCTTTTGCATTGTCATCCTTGGTAGGCACATTTTTGGAAAAACAAGGGACGTTCATTACGGTATCTTCAAATTCACCGGCAGTTGTGTATTCAAAATACTCTCTACTAGGTGTAGCAAGTACAACAGACCATTCATGATCAGTGGGGTCTTCAATATAAAAAACTTGTTTTGCTTGACTAGCCAAAATAAATTAATCATGTTTGAATCCAATCTTATTCAGGTTAACCAATGTGAACCCAGAATCATCTACTTTGATGCCATTTTTATTTTCTACCCATTTACACTTGAACATTGGAATTTGGAACTTGTGGTAATCAAGTTCCCATATCTCTTCAACAACTCCATAAAACACCATGTCAGTCACAACCGGATTCTTATCTTTCGCACTAGCAAGTTGCAACTAAGCTAACTCCAGAATTTTGAACACCCCGTACTTGATCACGCTCCTTTGTGTAGAAAGTAACTCCATTGACCAAGTAACTATCATACTTCAACACAGACTTTCTTGGCCCCTCTGCAATCCACTTCAGCTTTTCTGAGATTTTGTGTGTGGAATGATTATTTTCACTTGCAACCTAGTACCATGATGTGTATTAGTTCTTAGATTAGTAAGACTTGTTGAATAATATTGCATTAATTAAAAATATATATTTACTAAACTTACTCGAACACGCAACCAACTAGAAAATAATCGATTATGTTGATCTTGTAGCCATTTCGCATTCTTAGCCTTATTCCCTGATGTTGTTGCCAAATGGGCCATGTGGGCCCTGATGATTGAATAACCTACATATTAGTTATTGTAAAATAGACTCCCATAAAGGATAGTAGTATGACTTGAATAACTTACTCGATGTAAGGATCAATCTCAGCCTCATTTGCAAGTATATGACGATGTGTTTGCGCTAAGTCCTCATCACTGATGGAATCCACCTTTGCACTTGATAGAGGCTTAATAAGAGGGTCGCGGTGTTGTGTCGTTGGGATGCCACATGTTCTCACATTTGATAAATAGTCTGAGCAAAACTCAACGGCCTCTTCTGCAATATAACACTCTGCAATGCACCCTTCTGGCCGATTTCGATTTCTCACATAACCTTTCAATACCCGCATGTACCTTTCAAATGGATACATCCATCTATACCATACTGGTCCACACAATTTGACTTCTCGTACAAGGTGAACAGTTAAATGAACCATGATATCAAAGAATGACGGAGGAAAGTATTTCTCTAACAAGCACAATGTCGTCACAAGCTCTCGTTGAATGTCATCTAACTTTGATGCATCTATCACTTTGCTGCACACCGCATTGAAGAAGAAACACAATCTCGTGATAGCAATTCTGACATTATCCGGTAAGACTCCACGGATTGCAACGGGAAGTAATTGTTGCATCAATGTATGACAATCGTGTGACTTAAGTCCGATAAGTTTCAACTCTTTCAAGTTCACCAACCTCTTCACATTTGATGAAAAACCTGTTGGAACCTTCATACCCGACAAAGATTCACAAACTTTCCTTCTCTCGGCCCTACTTAATGTATAACATGCATGTGACAAATAAGTTCTCTTTTCATCCACAACCGGCGCCAACTCGGATCTCATATTCATCTCAGCAAGATCTCGTCTCGATGCTATCCCATCCTTTGTTTTTCCTGGAATGTCGAGTAATGTACCAATGAGACTTTCGCATATATTCTTTTCGATGTGCATCACATCGAGTATATGCCGAACATGTAGATGTTCCCAATACTCCAATTCAAAGAAGATTGACTTCTTCTTCCAAATTGCTGCATTACCATCCTTATTTGTTTTACAAGATTTTCCCCATTTGCATTGTATCGAAGCAACACGTTTCAAAACTTCACAACCACTCAGTGGGTTTGGTGCAGTCCCAAACTCTTGTGTCCCGTCAAATGCTTTCTTTTGTCTTCTGTAAGGATGACTTACATGAAGAAACCTTCTGTGACCCGTGAATGACATCTTCCGGCTGTGCTTCAACCTTTTTGCACATGTGTTTTCACCACATATAGGACATGAATTATATCCTTTCACCTTGCATCCTGATAAGTTTCCATAAGCTGGAAAATCATTTATTGTCCATAGCAAGATAGCTCTAAGTAGAAAACTTTCATCCCGATAAGCATCATATGTTGGAATGCCTACTTTCCATAATTGTTTTAAGTCGTCAATTAGAGGAGCTAAGTAGACATCGATATCATTCCCTGGCTGCTTAGGACCAGCAATTAACATGGTAAGCATGATAAATTTTCGCTTCAAACAAAGCCACGGGGGAAGATTATAAGTCATCAATAAAACGGGCCAACAACTATAAGTGGAGTTCATCAAGCTATGGGGATTGATCCCATCAGCCGACAACGCTAATCTAAGATTTCTTGTCTCCTTAGCAAATTCTGGCCACCTACGGTCCACAAGCTTCCAAGAGGGTGAATCGGCTGGATGACGCAGATAAGCATCAACAATTCTCTCATCGGAATGCCAATTCAAGTTCTTTGCAATATCCTTGCTTCGGAACATTATTTGAAATCTCGGAATAGGTGAAAAGTACCATAATACCTTTGCTGGAATATTCTTGTATTCTTTCCATCTTGAAACACCACAAGTTGGGCAACTCGAATATTCCTCATACTCCTTCCAATACAGGACGCAATCATTGGGGCATGCGTGAATTTTCTTATATTCCATACCCAAAGAAACTAAACTTTTCTTAGCATCATACATGGATAAAGGCAACTCATTGAAGGCTGGCAGCATATCTCCCAACAAAGTAAGAAAGTCTGTAAAACTCTTATCACTCCAACTATGCTTGGCCTTCAAGTTATATAGTTTCACAACTGCAGATAGCTTGGTGAATTTCACGCATCCAGGATATAGTGGTTTCTCTGCATCCTCAAGTAATTTTATGAAATCTCTTGGATTGTCAGTTTCATCGTATGCAGCATGCACCATATCAATCGCTTCTTCATCAAGATAGTGATCATCTTCACCATGCTCTAATTGTTCTGAATGATTCACTGAGTAACTAGATGTAGATCTTTCTCCATGCCATATCCATGTATGGTATGTTAAATCCATACCATTAGCCAACAAATGTAACCTTACAAGGTCAATCTTTTTCCTCGTTAGATTTCCACATGTTGAACATGGGCATGACATTGTTTCATGATTAACTGCACTTTGCATGGCAAAGTGCATGAAAGAGTCTACTCCAAGCTCATACTCACGTGACAACCTATTCTTTGACATCCATGATTTATCCATTACCAACCTAAAATGTTTAATTTAACAAAGAAGGAATCTTAATATAACAATCTATTATCAACATATTCTTCTTCTTCCTCTTCTTCTACTACTAATACTAGTATACTACTGCTAGCCTAGTACTACTGAAAATAATGGCGAAAAAAAAAGGATAGTTTTTCTTATTTTCTAACTGTTTTGCATGTTTTCACATTTTTTATCTCTCTTTATCTGCTACATTTAGATACAATACAGTATAAGGATTAAAGTAATGAACAAATAATATTTAAGCATTGTATATTCAAGGAAGATCATATAACATTTTTATTTGATCTCTCTCCTATATATATATATATATATATATATCGATTATACCTGAAATTGTAGAGCAACGAGACAAACTACGCAGAGAATTCTGAGTCTTCTTCTTCAGCGGCTTCTTTTGATTAATTTTGGCTTATGATTGCATCAATTTGAAGACGAGCTCCCATGTATGCCTTGAAAACATGAATCATCAATTTCATATGAAGGCCGAAGGGCAATATCTTCCATAGCATATATAACTATATTCAATATGAACACTCGGATGAGGAGAGGATTTGCTGTGCATTTTTCACACTAGTCGAATATCCACACTAACGAATATCCAGTAACGAATATCTACATTTTGCAGAGAAATTAGGTAACGCAGCATTGAAGAATATGTTAAAAATATCTAGTGTGGATATTAAGTAACATATTTTAGTGTGGATATTTTGAATTAACGAATATGTTACTGGATATTCGTTATCAATCGACACGAATATGTTACTCAAATATGTTACTTAATATCCACACTAGATAGTCGATTGCTGTGCATTTTTTCACCTCAGTTATCCACACTCAGTATCGAATATCCACACTAACGAATATCCACACTCGACTCAAAATCAATACCTCAGTTATCCACACTAACGCAGCAATCTATAGAATTAGTCGAATAAATATGTTCAGTAACCCTATACGAACTACGATAAATCAATTGGAGAACAAACACAAATTCGAAAACAAATGAAAAACAATTTGAATATGCCAGTACCCGCCATTGAAGTTCGTTGGAGCTTTTCACAATTCTTAAGAATTTTGAAGCAGGGATAAAATTGAGCACCCGCTAATCACAATCTGAGAGGTTTGCTCAGTTAAATCATTGTTTTAGATATCAAATTATCACAATTAACTTTTCAAGCCTACCTCAGATTAAATAAATTCAACAGAATCAAATCCCACTATAGGATAATGCTCATAACGTTGCTAGGGGTCTATTATATGATCTCTGATTGATAAAGGCTTAAGAATACCTTCTCTTTTTTTGTGATAATCCAATATACAACAGAATATGGAAACTTTGCACAAATTCATCACCCATATTTAACTTACCTTCGCAGACTTTTTGAATGGACCACTCTCACTTTACTCTATCTATAAGTGCCAACATCTTCCTGAAATCAAACGGCATATAACTATCACCTCATATGAAAATTCATGAAAAGTTATTTCTCACCAGTTCTAGTCAAGTAAGTCACATCAGCGAACAAACAAAAACAATGCATCAAAATTAAAAAATGCCCTGGTTAGAGATTTATCCCTATTAACTTATTTCAATCCTGCCAATTCATATGCCTAACATAACTAAAGAGTTTGACATTTTTAATATCATACAAGGTAGCCTGAGAATGTCATGAATCTTTTCCTAATTATGAGATTCTCCTAGAACATGTTGAAGGGTTGGATTTAACACCATTTCTTCTAGTCAATAGTTAACTAAATGTTTCAAGTCCCCAACTAAGAACTTCGTAAGACAATGCACCAGAATATAGCAAAAGTCATATACGGACATCGCTACATTATACTCTTTCAGGTGTATTCAAGCTCTGAGATTGTGAACATCTAATATAAGAATATTATGATCAAATTAACTTGCTTGTTCTGGAATGGTTGCTATGGACTTCATGAACATCCTTAGAAAATTATTGCCACTTTTCCCAGTTTACAGCAATTGAACTGCATTTCTCAGAGGCAAAACTGAACAAGATTCCCATTTCTTAAATCAAGCTATTCTAAAAATACAGACAACACTCGGTACATCAATTCAAACAAAGTTATTTAATGCATCTTCATCAAAAGTAATTCCATCCAGAATGAGAGAGTCAAGTTACTTAATTCATTAACAAATAGGCACATCTAGCAAATCCTTTCACCGTCATCGTAAATAGCATAAAGCAAAACATCATACTTCCCTAAATGGCTAAACCTCCATATCATACCCAAGGTCACATAAGCTGCGTAACTGAAGCTAAAGGAATTGCACACGCACACAAGCACATATAAATGTTGGAAGCACACACTTGCGTATAGCAGTGAAGCAAACACTTTCAGATTAAAATCAAGTATTAAATGAAGGAGATAGTAAACCTGCAAGTTTAGTAATGCAAGCGAAGAGTGAAGATGGTCACGAATACATGATTGCACAATTTCTTCTCACATATCTTCATCCTAAGCTAAAATCCAGATAAATTTTTTTTTCCATTTACGTGAATCTTAAGAGACGCGAATCAGTATCTAGACAATAGACTTAGCTCCAGCTGCTCTTTGAGGCATTTGTACAAGCAGGTGGAGTAAATTAAAAAAAAATCATGAACAACAGCAAAAAACGCGGAACGACAAGGAAAGTGAAGCAATAACCTAAAAACATGGCGGTGAGATATATCCATTGCTTCCATAACAATCAAGTTTAATCACCTATTGAAGAATTTTTTGCAGAGTAATACAGATTTTGCAGAGAGCGAGCGAGAGAAAGCGAGGGAGGCGAGGGTCCTCTGTCTTGTGCAGAAAAGGAAATGTGAGGGAGAACAGAACAACGCCAATTCTGAAGGAAGGTAACGGCGCGGGTGCTTCGTCGGGGGTACTGCTGAAGAAGGAAGGCTGATAAACCGAGAAGAAAGAAGGTGGCGCGGCGACACTATCGTAAGGAAGATGAGAATAGGGCTGAGAAAATTGGGGAAAAGTTATTTGTTATCTAACATAAAATAAATAATAGTGTTATAATGATTTAATGTTTGAATGTTAACAAAAAGCTTGCTCTGGCCTAGTGGTAAATATGGATTTTATTCATCTATTGGCGCAGGTTCGATTCTCCTTAGTTACAATTTTTATTTTTTTCCCAAATGGATGAATTATAGGGTGGTAAGCTAGACTACGACAATGGTTTAACGACAAGGGTTCAAAATAGTGTTGTCATTGAGTACTGTAACAACGGGTATACCACAACGGTGTGAAAAAGCGTTGTCGCATGAATATAACACAACGCTATAACAACAACGGCTAAAGAATACGTTGTCATATATATACGACAACACACCTACGACAACGGTATATAAAAACCGTTGTCTATGAGCGCATTTTCTCGCTCAAAGACAACGGTTTTGATTACGACAACGGTTTTTATACCTACGACAACGCATTTTGTTAAAAACCCTTGTCGTTCCTATGTTGTCGTATGCCATTTTTCTTGTAGTGGGTGTCCGAGGTAGCCAGCTCTATCATGCAGCAGCCTCTTCCTCAGAAACTGCGAGATTCAGGTAGCTTCGTTATCACTCTAGCTCTTGGGAATGGTAAGACTGTTACATGTATGCTAGATTTAGGTGCTGGTATTAATCTTATGCCGTATTCAATTTTTAAAGAATTAGAGTTAGGAGAGTTGAAACCCACTCGCATGAGTTTGCAGTTAGCTGATCGTTCTGTTAGATATCCTAGATGTATTATTGAGAATATTCTAGTTAGCGTAGGTGGATTGATTGTTCCTATGGATTTCGTTGTTCTTGAGATAGGTGATGTGCATGAGAATGGGCGTGATCATACTTTGTTGCTAGGTAGACCTTTTATGGCGACTACTAACACTTTGATTGATGTTAAGAATGATAATATTAAGATGTCAGTGTTAGGCAGTTTCGTTTTCTGTGCATAAGCAAAAGGCTATGACCTTTGTTAGTTCCACTGAGGATTGTGCATTTATTGATTCTATTGATACCTTGGCCGAGACCTCTGTTGTGCAGGGTTCCAATGTAGAGGAAGCATTCGAAGGAGCAGAAATCTTGAAAGAGAGCCTCAGATCGGACGTTGAAGTAGGAGCAGTCACCACGCAAATCTTATCACAAATTTCTTCTTCCCATTTTCTTCCCTATCCCACGACGCACACCTCTTCCTAAACCTCCATCAAAATTCTTCATCTCCACTTTTCCTCCCTTAATTTTTCCATCCACCGTATCTCTCACTCCATTCCATAACCACCCATCTCTACCTACCAGAGACTCTTTCCACCGCTGCCGGACGCCACCTGCTCGCTCCGCCACCACTACTTTCCGGCGAAATTTTCAGCGCACTTCATTCAGCGTTATTCACCCTCCACGGCTCGTACTCTCTACGATGACTTTGGAGGGTACAACACCTCAATGATAGTGAGTCAACGAAGGATAGAGCAGCAGGTTGTCGAGAACAACCGCCGGATTGCCGAGCTAAATGCTCAATGGTTGAGCTAGGTTCTCTTTGATCCACCGCCGCCGCCGGATCAGCAGTGACTTCTCACTGTTGTTTAGTACGCTTTTCCCTATTTTTTTTCTTTTTGCGTGTGTCTGGGTTGTTTCCTTTTGATTATTTCCTTCTGTTACTGTTTTTCTTTGTTTGTTCGTGTTTCTCTTTCAGGTTTGCATCTCTACACTAGTTGATCACAATCTACCACCGCCGCATCATCCCGAAATGGGTGGTTCCTTTCCTCTCTTTTGTTTTTATTGTAGCAATGAGGACATTGCTTGTTTCTTTTGTTCCTTTATCTATAGCATGCGGCGTAGTTTTAGAAGTATGTAGTTGTGTACTCTGTTTGACCACTAGCATGTTGGAGCTTAAGAGGATTAGTGATCGATTTTGATAAGAAACTTGTTGACTATGCTTGATAACATGAATTGACATTGTGAGTTGATAGTTGGGTAATAAGCTTTACATGTTGATTATCGTTGTCGTGGGGCACTTGATTTTGTGATGGATTGATGTGATAGCTTGTAACTTGTGCATTTGGTATAAGATTGCTTATTGGCTAGACTTGGTTTTTAATGGTATTTTTGTTGTTAATTGTGAGATTGAGTTGGGAGGCTTCTGCTCCTCTGGAAACCATGAGCATGGGAAACCACACGAGAGCACTTTAGATAATCTCTAAATGTTCATATCTCGTGACTTTTAGCCATATAACCCACTCTTTCCGAAAATTTAGCTCGAATGGCCTTTTTAAATTGTTATTGAATCGCTTGAACTGTTTGAATAGGTGATAAGAACTCTACCCCTCTTCCTCTATGAAATCGAAGGAAATTTTGAATTCGAGGAATGGGTATGAGAAACCACGCTAGGATACTCGGTTTAACTGAAGATCACACATAGTGACCAATGTTCTATATATCACTAAAAATTTTATGCGATTTGGTTCTTTAATAATTGTGTTTGAAAAGATAAAATTCTAAGTCTAGCTTATGAGTAATTAAAAATCGAATTTGCACACGTTACTAGTTTGATCGGATTGAAGTTGTATCTTCGAGGGAAACACGTAATGGTGATTAATTTGAGTAGTCTTATTGTTCCTTCCGTAAACTCGTATTGAATTTGATTGTTGTCGCATAATTAATTTGCTTTTTTTTTAAAATCTTCGTATTCTATTTGAGCTTAGACTTGCTTGAGGACAAGCAAGGTATTGTGTGTGGGGAGGTTGTTTTATCTATTTTCGGTCTCGTTTCTCTCGTAATTTAGTCTATAGTATCGCTTGTTGTCGTTCGATTTGATGCTTTTGTATTCTATATGTTACATTTTAGGTAAAGATCGACATACGAAGTTGACAATGTTCGAGAAGAGAAACAAGGGCGAAATGAGGGCGAAAAGAGGTGAAAAGATGAAGAAAAGGCTGGAGAAGGCAGTACGCAAGCCTAGAGACCGCTAGCCCCTAACGGCCGCTGGCTTGTGCCACGAAGGAGAGACAGAACATGGGGCTAGCGGTCGCTAGCCCCTAGCGACCGCTGGCCCCTGGAATGTTTAGAAGACAGAACAGTGGGGTAGCGCTCGCTACCCCCTAGCGGGCGCCACCCCATTGCAGCAACTTCTCAACCAACGAGCCAAGGTAGCGCTCGCTGCCCCCTAGCGAGCGCTACCCTGGCGCGATCTTACTCTCCTATTTAAACGCCCACGCGTGATTCTTCAGACTTAGACTTCACGTTTTTGTACTTCTAGTCTAGGGTTTAGACAACGAGAGAAAACACTTTTAGTCTAGATTTTTATTTCTTGTTCGTTCTTCAATTCAGTTGTGGATTAGTTCGTGATTCAAACCCGGAGTACTTTAATGCATTATTTTTCCTTTCAATCCGTGAGTTCTTTTATTGCTTTCTTTATTGCTTTATGATTTATTTTCTTCTTGTTCTGCTTTTGATTAATTTCCAATCCTTTATCCAAACCTTTTCAATTATGTTAATTAATCAATTCAAGGCATGTTTAAATCTTATTTCTTCAATTCTTCATTCTTAGATCTAGGGTTTAATTGTTTTCTTAATTCTTGCCTAGATAAATTAATTAGATTAGTTAAAACATCAAAACTTCTTCTTTTAATTGTTTTCTGTTCTGCAATATAGATAAAGCCCTGCTTAGCCTTCCTTGAAAATTAATCTATAACGAACTCGTACTCTTGCGAGCAATTTAATACAATAAATTAGAAGTATATCGGCTGGAAATATTCCTCGTGCCCGATACTGAGTCCCTTTATCGGGCAGTGGGTCTGGTCTAAATAATGCCACATACTGACAGTTTAAAATAAGTTGGAACACTGAGGACTCCCGATCTTGATTCAGCAGTTGCCGACGTCTGTGGATTTTGATGCTTTGTGTGAGACGCCGGACGCTGCTGAGATCAGAGATGCGGTGTTTGGTATAAGTGGGGACAACACTTATGGGCTGGATGGATTCTCATCTTTTTTTTTTCATAGCTGTTGGGATACAGTTGGAGCAGATGTGATTGCTGTTGTGGAGGATTTCTTTGTCGGCTCGCCCATGCAGAGGAGCTTTACGGCTACCTCGATCATCTTGATTCCGAAGAAGTTGGCTACAGTCACATGGGTTGATTACCGTCATATCAGCCTCTGCAATGTCACCAACAAGATCATCTCCAAGATCTTGACATCTCGTTTGGCGCCTCTTATTCCCCTTGTGGTTGCGCTGAATCAGAGTGGCTTTGTTCAGGGTTGGCTGTTGAGCGACAATGTGCTTCTTGCTCAGGAGTTGATCCATGATTTATAGGAGAAGTCAGGGGCCCTGAATGTTACGCTGAAGCTGGACATGGCTAAGGCGTATGACAAAGTTCAGTGGAGGTTTCTTATCAGAGTGCTCGAGCGGATGGGTTTCCCGCCGAGGTGGTTGGGCTTTATTCAGATATGTGTTCAACACTTTTGGTTCATTGTTCTAGTGAATGGTGCCCCTGCCGGTTTCTTCCCCTCTTCTAGAGGCCTCAGACAAGGTGATCCCATATAGCCGTCCTTGTTTGCTCTGACTGCTGACTACCTCTCCCGATCTCTTGACAGATTGATCCTGTCCCGTCACAACATGATTTATCATACACAGCGTCATGGATTCCCTATATCTCACTTGTCTTATGTTGATGATATCATTATCTTCACTAAGGCAAGCAGGCCTGCTATGAGGAGACTTATGGACTGCCTTGAGGAGTATGCAGCTGTTTCTGGTCAGAAGGTGAATGTGGAGAAGAGCAACTTCTTCCTTAGTCAGAAGCATGATAGGTGGGCCCGTGGCATTCTACAGGTTGGAGGATTTCATCGTGGCTCCTTTCCTTACATGTACTTAGGTGTTCCTATTTATAAGGGGAACATGAAGTCGTCCATGTTCTTGGAGCTCCGTCAGAGTATGAGTGACCGCATTCATAGCTGGTCCCATTGCCATCTCACCTTTGGAGGTCGCCTTGCTCTGATCAAGAGCACGCTCTCGACCATTCCCCTCCACATCCTCCAGGTCATGGAGCCGTATGGGGTTGTTCTTCAGGAGCTTGAGCAGATCATGGCTAGATTTTTCTGGGGCTCCATCGGGGCACAGAGGAAGATGCATTTGGTCAGTTGGAAGCATATCTGTTTGCCTAGAGATGAGGGTGGTCTTGGCATACGACGTCTCTCGGACCTTGTGTTGGCCTTCAGTTACAAGATTTGGTGGCGATTTCGGGCTCGGGATTCCCTCTGGTCCAGGTATTTGTGGGCTAAGTACTGTCGTGGTACTTCTCCTTTGCGTGTTGCTTATTCTGTGCATGATAGTTGTATCTGGCGTCGCTTGTTGCATTATGGTATTTCTGCGCATGCTTATATTCGTTGGTCTCTTGGGAATGGTCGGGTGGACGATTCCTTATCTTAGCACTTGGTTCATTTGGACGAAGAGGAACAGCTGCAAGCATCGTGGCTTTTCTTTCCATGCTTCTCACGTTATTTGGCAGGTTACTCACCAGCTACGGGTTCTGGTCACCTCCGGAAAGCTGCATTCGGCTGACTGAAGAGGCTGTCGCCCCAGAGTTGACTTTATGCCGGCTACTGCGTCGGTCAGGAGGGTTCTCAGATCACTCATGGTTCTCTAGCAGCCGCCAAAATTAACTCTACACTATTTGGTTCTCTAGCATATTTCATATGTATATATAGGAGATATATTGTAGCTAATAGCAACCGTATGTACTATCTTACTCATCTACTTTATTAAACGATTTGGAAGAATACATTCCACGTCAGCACCTCACTACTTAGAATCACTCCATTTCAAATTTGAATTTTTCTCAATTTTTTGGTTTTAAAATCTATAAATTAACATATATATTATTATAATTATTCATATTCAATAATCAACCTAATAATTAAAAGATGTTACAAAATTGAATGTCAATCAAGTAATTAAAAAAGAGTTACAAGAATCATAATAAATGATAATGAATTCTTTTCCTATTTTTATTATGTACTGTGACTATATAAATCAAAAGATTTCAATCTAAATAACTATCTCACTTCATCTTTTTATATTTATCCGTTTCATATTAGGCACAAACATGGAAATAAAATTAGGCATGTGCATTGCTTTGTAGTTGGGAAAAAAAGAGGTAGCATTATAGATATACTAATTTGCTTAGTTTTGTTGAATTGTATATAATTGTGTATATTTATGTTGGGAGGTTTTCACATTCTGACTGAAATCACTTCGTATCATGACTACAAATCAAAATATTGAAAAATAATTAATATTCAAATGTTGGTGACTCATAATTAGATCTCTATATTTAAAAAATATGATATCGTCGGTAGGTTTTCATATTCTGCATGAAAATAGTTCATACATCTCAATGCAATTACAATAGATTAAACATATTTTCTCTTCCCAGAGAACATATTAATCCTCTTTCACTCTCCTTTTCTCAAAATCTCAAACCAAAAATCACACTCACAACCGCAGGAGAAATGAATGTATAGTGGTTTATGCTTAACTTTTATTATTGTAGATGGTGGGATAGTGATTTTTTTTATGTACCAAAATAGTCGACTTTTCATTTTTTTTCAACTCTAATTTCTATGTACCAAAGTAATATTAATGATTCCGTTTAATACTCTCAAATCATTTCTAAAATAATGCATATGATTAATTAGAATTATCATCCTCTTTTTTTCGTTATTTTAATTCAACTTTTCTAGATGTGATACAATTAATTCCTTATGAGTGTTTAGGATTAATTATAATTATCCTTTTCATTTAGATTATTTTGATATCACCCTTCTACATGAGATACATTTTAAACAAATAATCTCTTATTCGAGCGTTAATTGTGAGTTTTAGGATATCTTATGAGTTTAATCCTAATTAGGAAACATTAAATTAATCCATATTATTTAGAGTTAATGGGTAAAAATGCCCCTCCACCGAAAGTGGAGGTGGAAAATGCCCCCCACCTTTTTTAGTGGATAAAAATGCCCCTCTGTTTTTTAAAACATCACTTTGTTGACCAATTTTATTGGAAAGGGAGAAAAGTGGTGGGACCCTCTGACATTTTAACAACTTTCCCAAATTACAAAAGATTCCCTTTTAAATTTTTGATACCTCTGCACACTCTCTCTCTTCTCTCTCTTCTATTGTTTGATATCCCTCGTAACACAACCTCTTGCCCATCTCTCTCCTCTCCTCTCTCCCTTATTTTTTTTTTATATCCCTCATATCTCTCGCCCAATATTAGAGCCAATATTAGAGTTTGATATCCCAAGCTTCATACCTCTCGCCCAATATTATAGTTTG
>JAPKLX010000024.1:219121-244752 GCA_026898415.1 Leonotis leonurus | reverse complement strand
AGTTTGATATCCCAAGCTTCATACCTCTCGCCCAATATTATAGTTTGATATCCCAAGCTTCATACCTCTCGCCCAATATTATAGTTTGATATCCAAAAAATTCTTATCTATCAATTAAATTCATATCTCATTGATATATCACTCGGTAATTTCATATCCGTCGCCAATTTCATATCCCTCGGTCATATCCCTCGGTGCATGATAAATCTTGAAGATGGGGGACTCGAATGAAGATATTCCCGAAGAAATTACGGTAATGTGCATGAATTACATATATGTATAACATATTAATGGGATCCCTCGAGAAATTGGTTGGGACCGCTCGACGTGTACCGAGCGGTCCGTGAGATAACCGAGGGAGCCCAAAAATATCAAGCTTATTATGTGATTCTAATGCTAGATATGTTATTTGTTTTATGATTATGACGTTTTTTTATGCTTAAATACATGTTATAGTGTAATTTGTTAACATAATTGATTGTTTTGAAGTCTTGAGGCATATATTTATATATTTGATTATGAAACATAGCATGAAAAATGGATTAGATGATACAGTTTTTGGGATCCCTCGAAAAATCCTTCGGACCGCTCGAAGTGTACCGAGCGGTCCGTGACTTTACCGAGGGATCCCAAAGCCACCAAGCTTATTACATGATTTTAATGTTAGATATGTAATTTTTTATTATTATTATGACGTTTTGCATGCTTAAATTAGTGTAATTTGTTAACGTCGAGCGGTCCGAAGACAAATTTTCGAGGGATCCAACAATATATAGGTTAATTATGTATTATTCTTGTTAAATATGAATTTTTTATTTTTTTTTGGTTGTGTTTAACATTTAAACGAAATAATTAGTGTTTAATAGAAAGAAATTAATTGTTTGTAGGTAATGCAACGTCCATGGTACCGTAGACCTGCTTCTATCAATCGTATATCACATCCGAACACATATTGTAGATTAACCTTATTAGAGGATATTAGGATTACATTGATCGATGTCGGGGGTCATAATCTACTAGATAGATTCATTAGTGGGCCATTTGGCCACTTTATTGGGTGGAATCTGGGAGTCATTGCAAGTCAGGCATTGCATGGGATAGTGAGTCGGGCCATTTATACAAGAACCGGGATTTGGTTCCACCTAAATGGCATGGATGTAGAATATACGATACAGGATCATGCATTGATCACTGGATTGTGTTTTGGGGAATCCGGTTTCGATACTACTCTCACCTTTGATCCTAGAAATCTGAATATTTATAGGATTGTATGTAACAATTTAAGCATGCCGGCAGTTGATGTGTTAACACAATTTAAAAATTCACGTAACCGCATTCCTGATCCAAATGGTGATATTCATTTACGTGTAGCTCACGTACTGATGGCTTATATATTTATTTTTGGGCACGATGCACAAAAGCCCATATTCTCCTAGTTGTGGGCATTGGTGGAAGATATGGATGAATTCTATAATTTTCCTTGGGGTGGGTACTCGTATAAGGTCCTTAGAAACTACATGAGGAAAACACAAGATAAGAAAAGATACCATCTTTATGGGCCCGTGTGGGCTTTAATGGTATGGGGATTAGAGGTAATTCCGGGACTTGGTCCATGTGCCGGTGATATTAGAGGTGAGCATGTGTATCCAAGGTGCTTGCGATGGAGATTCCGAAAAAAGCCAACCGAAACTAGTGAACGACTACATGACTACTTTGATCTAGAGGTAATGATATATAATTTTTTATTTTTTATTTAATTTAAATTGTAGTGATTATTTTATTACTAAATATAAATTTTAATTTATTATTTTTTACAGGCTTATGAAATTTCAAATATAGTTGCAGACGAGGAAGAGAAACAACGACCCTACTGGACTTCTACAAATTGTGAGTACCCTCTGTCAGTGCATTATGCACCCCTTTCTAATCCGTTGTCAAGGGGGGAGCAGTTTAAAGTTGAGCAACGGCTGCCTCAAGAGAGAGATCACGTTTCACAGCCTGTAGCGGATGATGTATCAGATGCCACTGTGTCACCAGTGAGAGCTGCTAGACGACGACATGATTTGGGAAAGCACACTAGGGTAGAACAACCTCCTCCTGATTCATCATCTAGTAGTAGTGGTGGGAATAGACCTGTTCCTCATTCAGTTCGCAGGGTTATACGGTCTGAGATTAATGCTCGTTTTGAAGAGTCAGAGAGGAGGCAACGGTTGGAGTGGAATAAGCACGAGGAGAGGATTGATCAAAAATTGAAGAAGTGGATGTCAGAAGTGATGGATATCTTTCGATGCAGTTCACGGCGCAGTCCCCCGGTGGTTGATACACGTCGTCGTAGCCCTCCCATATCGATGTCAGCTAGACCTTCTGATGTGAGAGGTAGTGATGATCCACCTAGGAGTTCACATGTAGATCCTCCGAGGAGTTCACATGTAGATCCTCCGAGGAGTTCACACGTAGATCCTCCAAGGTGTTCACAGCCCAGCTTCACAGATCCAGTGTACGAGCATACCAGTGGAAGGCAGCATTCAGACACGATATCTCAAGCTTTCACCCATATATTTGGGGAATCTAGTGCCCAGTTGCCTGCTTTCGGAGTTAGCTATCAGCATGGTACGAGCATGCCTCATGCCAGCAGCTCTGCACCGTCCATGGGATTTGCACCATTTGCAGCATCATCAGCTATTGGGCAGGTGATGTCGTTTTAATTATTTATTTTGTTAATTTGATATTATAATTTGAACTAATTAAATTTAATTTTCTAACTACAGTTTGCTCCTTATAATCCGGAATATGGTACTGCACCATATGTGACTGCATCAAATATTGAACAGGTATGTTGTAGTTTTAATTATTTAATTAGTTAGATTGAATATTAGAACATGAATTTATTTGTTGTTTTAATTATTTAACTAGTTATTGCATATTAGAACATGAATTTATTAGGTTAATTTATTTATTTGTTGTTTTAATTATTTAACTAGTTATTGCATATTATAACATGAATTCATTAGTCTCCACCCTTGGTCGTGGAACCTATTTCAACCTGTGGTGGAGATGGTAGTGAGGGCATGATGTTTAATACTCCTGTCCAAAATGAACCACGAGATACTGTGTATATACCAACTCATGCACCGCAAATGCCGAGTAAGGAGTCACGAGCAAAATTTAGGAAGTTCTTGAGGAACAAAGTAGATCACTTTGTTACATTGATGGAGAGTGAGAGCCCTTTAACCGTGAAAGATTTCAAGAAGATGCTTCGCCTTGAATGGGATGTTCAGGTATATATGTTATATTTAATAAAACAATATTCCATATTTTCTATAATTAATAACTGATCTTAACCAATTTTTATATATTCCATGCAGACTATGAACTTGTGCATGATGACGTTTAGAGCTAGATTGATCCAAAATGATGATGTACTTTCAAACCACATCGAGGGGAGGACTGTCATATGCGATCTCGATCTGTTTGTAAGAAATTTCTAATTAAAACACAAGATAAATTTAAATATGTTTTTTTAATCATTGTGTGTATATGTAGATGCAATTAAATGAAGATTACGGTGAATTACTTACTAGAGCAGCACCTTACCAATTGGGAAATTGGGAGGAATACGAGACGTTCTTCAGAATGGAATATGAACCACGTATGAGTGTGCTAGAAGTACTTCATGGAACCAAATCTGGGTCAACAGTTCCAAATTGGTGGAATGCTACTACGGTACAAACATGAATTTAAATCGTGTATTTATTAATAATATATATAATTTATTTATTTTTTGTTTTCATCGAAGGTTATTATTCCATGCCGGTTGACGTCTGCATACGTTGTGGTGGAGATTAATTTGGTGGATTGGATAATCTCATTTTACGATCCACAGGTGCATTCGTATAGTCGGCCAGAATATCAACAAATTATTGTCCAACTGCGACCCCTATATTATTTGCTCCCCCGCGTCATGAAGTTTGGTTATTATTGGAGGCATCAAAGGTTGCAGCTTCAGGAAACTGATCAGCACTTCAGATGGAAGGATGTACCGCGCGAAGAACAATTCACTCAAAACGATAAAGAGTCTTCAGGTCCATTGGCTTGCATGGCAGTAGAGCGAATCATTAGTGGATCTCCAAGCATAGATTGGGGAAATGACAATTTGAAGGTTTATCGTGAAAAATTAGCAATTAGTATATTTAGTTTTTGTCAATGATGTAATACTTATGTTTTAGACGGTTGATGAACTTTAATTTATTTAATTTGCAATATAAGGCTTTTCAAAAATTCGCAATATAAGGTTTTTAAAAATTACAATACCAACTAACAATAATATTGTCATACAATACCAACTAACAATAAACGATGAACATCAAATACTAATAGTCATCTGCTACATCTGGACAATTAGGATCTGTGTGTCCTGATAGACCACAGGACGGGCAGTTTCTACTTCTATTAATTCTTGGTTCATCACCTGATCTACGCCTATTTGTTCTTGGTCTTCCGGGCAAACGGATAGCTTTGTTCGGGAAAATCTCTATGTTAGCCACATTTGGTGGAAGACGCCATGTAGACTTGTGAGGAACACGAGAGATATTGAAATTGTATGCTTCCAAATATGCAGACGTCTTATAGTAATGTGCTGTGTAGTCCACCATTGACTTTCCTGCTTTACTGTAAATGAAAAAATTAATTAGATAGAATTTAAGATAAATTACAATAAATACATTTTCCCCAATATTGGGCACTTACGTTATTGCAGCAATTGCATGTGCACACGGCATTAAGTCCATCTGAAACTCCATGCATTCACAAGTCCAAGAGTTGAGATCAACCATCACTGTTCTGGTGCTCGCCACAACTTTGTAAACATATGTATCTACACGAACTACTTTATACGTATGTGATTTGTCAAGTTGAACAACCAACTTCCTTTTTGCCATGTCCGTCATAACATGATCATGCCCTCTAGCTAGTGCACGACGTCTGTTAAACCAATCTTCCATCAACAACCTGACTGCCTCTACAAGAGAGCAAATAGGTAAACGTCGTGCCCACAACAAACTCCGGTTAAAGCTTTCAGCAGCATTAGATGTTAGAAAGCTAAAACGTCTAACAGGACACATCGAGCGTGCCCATTTAGCAGGGCCAACCTCCATCAAGTATTCATAAGCTTCCGGCTTTGCATCCTTAATCATATTCATTCTTCTAAAGTGCTCTGACTGCTTATACGTGTATGCAGCTCTCTGAAATATGGAAAGAATAATCTTCCCATACCGTTTTATCTTGCCGCTTAAATGATAGTAGCACAATCCGTGACTAGCTTCGGGAAATACTAAACTCACTGCATGGGCAATTGAAGGATGTGCATCTGATACAATTACTGTGCTGGGCGTGCTACCATATGCGCTTTTAACTCTTGTCAAGAACCAAACTCAAGACTCATTATTCTCAATAGGTCCAATTCCAAAAGCCAATGGGTAAATTTGCTCGTTTGCATCCTTCGTGACTGCAACGAATAAAATTCCATTATTCTTCCATTTGAGGTGGGTGCCATCAACGACTATCACTGGGCGCAAACACATAGAAAATGCTGCTCTTGTCTGTCCAAGAGCAACAAATAAATGTCTGAATCTTCTATCAGGACCAATATCAAGATCTGTGATTGTCCCAGGATTACTTGCTTCCAACATATGTAAATAACCTGGCAACAATTGGAATGATTCTTCAAATTTGCCATATATCATCTCAACAGCATGGTTCCTCCCCCGAAGCGCCACATCATAAGTAACTGTCATACCAAAGATTGATGCAAGCTCATGTTTTATAACCTTCGGCTTCACAATTTCATTCGTATTTTTCATTTTATTGGCAAAGTAAGCACCAATCACCTTCGAGTGGACCTTTTTTGGTGCATGATTCACAAACACATCTCCACACCACTTAACTATGGCCCATTGACCAGCTTGACATATTGCCCGCAGACGGAAGGGGCAATCTCTTGATATTCGACATCTCCAATAAACTCTTCGAGTATCTGATTTTACAACCCTATATTCTGCTTTTTTTCTCCAAATTCCACAAACCAGCTGCAATGTTAATTTCCTCCTTGTCATCGTATAAAGATCCCACATCTAATCCCATAATAGGCTCGTAGTCTTCACGTAAAATATCCCAATTAGTGGCACCAGTGGGAATCATAGGCATTATCCAATTTAATAAAGGTCCTTCCTCAAATGACCTTTCCTCATTCTCACCTTCATTGTTCGGATACATCATTTCTAGCAATCTTTGCATCCCACCTTCCTCGTGTATCCAAGCTGCCCATTCAGCAAACATAGCCCTGTTCGTTGTCCTCTCAATCTCTACTTCATCTTCATCACTGTCTGATGACTCTGAAATAGGTTCATAATCAGAGTCCTCCTCATCGTCCTCACCCTCGTCATCCTCTAATGGGTGTTCACCTGGCTCTGCAATATTTAAATCTGGTATAGTGCTCATTCTCTCATTAGAGGCATCTCCCTGAAAATATGAACCAAAGTTAGCATCATCAAACCAATTAGACGATGCAACATTTCTTCCAATTTCATCAAGCTCTTCCCGCCAATTCGTGTTCTGCGAGGTCCCTCCTACATCGTATGAAGATGCATAAGTAGGGTAATATGCATCAATCTGTGATGGCACAACGTTTGGCTGCGAAGATGAACACTGAAGATCCGATGTCACGTACACAACAGGAGATGAATCATTAAAACACAACTGCACTAAGTCTTCATCCCTACATAACTGACATTTAATAAGTCTTCCATGCTGCGACCTGGAAAAATAAGATACGCGATAATCTCTACCATACGAGCTCAATATGTTGTCAATGTAACATCTCAAATTATACACTGAAATGTTAGTTTTGGCTAGGGGCACAATCTGCTCTTGTCCGTTCATGTAACAACAATCCTCCCAATATCCTCCATACCTCACGTTCACATACACGAATTCCGTTATCTATAAAACAAAATTAAAACAAAAATATTGTAATATATGTCAAGAATCTATAAATTTAATGTGTTATTATGCATTTAAACTTTAATTAATATACAAAACATATCATAGATCATATTTGCAGTATAAAAAATCATAGAAAATTTCAAAATATTATAATATACGCAATATATTTGGGATCCCTCGGGAAAGTGTCGGACCGCTTGGACAATGTCCACGAGCGGTCCAACACTTAACCGAGGGATCCCAAAAGCATTTCATCTAAATAATTATTCTAAGATTTGTTATCACATTTTCCCAAAAAAATACATAAGATTAGGCAATAAACACCCAATACATATCAATTTAATACGTACATTATCGTTTATATCATGCATACTTGCTCTAATTGCAAAAAAAAATATAGAGAATTGTTTAAATAATATAAATATACAAACAGAAGTTGGGACCCCTCGGTTAACTTACGGACCGCTCGGACAATGTCCATGAGCGGTCCAACACTTAACCGAGGGATCCCAAAGGCATTTCATCTAAATAATTATTCTAAGCTTTGTTATCACATTTTTCCAAAAAAATACATAAGATTAAGCAATAAACACTCAATATATAACAATTTAATACGTACATTATCGTTTATATCATGCATACTTGCTCTAATTGCCAAAAAAAATATATATTATTGTTTAAATAATCTAAATATACATACAGAAGTTGGGACCCCTCGGTAAAGTCACGGACCGCTCATGGCATTCCTCGATCGGTCCGACACTTTCTCGAGGGATCCCAAAAGTATGATGTTTATTATCATGATAAAAACGTGTACCTAAAATTTCACTTCAAAATTCCACACCACGAATGTGTTTAAGCCTCGTTTGTAGATTGAAAATGAAATATAAGACTATTTTTTGGAGAGTTTGAATGTGTATGGTAGTTCACGTTTTTTATAATATAATGTGGATTGAAAATGAAATATAAGACAATTTTTTTGAGAGTTGGAATGTGTATGGTAGTTCACGTTTTTTATAATGTGATATCATTATATAGTGTATCATAAGGGATGTGGGTACCTCTCAATTATTTATTGGGAGAATTGGGAATATGTTAAAAGTAAAAAGAAAGATTCCAATTACAAATTGTTGACTTGTCAGTTTTGCACAAACATTGATATAAATTATTTAAGTTTCGTTTTTTTTTTTAGAAAAGGGCATTTTGAACATCAAAATAAAGTAGGGGGCATTTTCTACATACACTATTGAAAGAGGGGCATTTTAAATTTTCTCCCTATTATTTATATATATATATAGGTTTATCCAAATTTATCCCGCTTAGTAAACGTTCTTTATTAGAGTATTAATTAGAGTTTTTGGATATGTTATGAGTTTAATCATAATTGATATTCACTAGATTAATCTATATATATATATATATTATCTATCTAGATTTATTTCAACTTTATCTCACTTATCGGCCCCTTAAAAGGATATATTATTGAAATTATGTTAACAACTATGAATATAACTAAACAAATATAGAATGAAAAAAATAAATCAAAATTATATATTTGATTTTTAAATAATGGTGATGTTACATATGTAATTACTACCAAAACTTAATGATAAACTAAAATATTGTATCACCATGGCAACCGAACAACATCAATATTACAAATCATGATATGGCTTATAGCGTAAATGAAATATTGTACAATTCATAACTTTTAATCAAATAAAAACTATGATGTATATATGTTCCCATAAATAGTTATTATAATGATAGGTGTTGCATCATTCAATAAACATTTCAATCATGATAATTTAAATTTAAAGCATAAATAAAATACATTATACAATCAACTAATAATCAAATAAAAACTATGCTATAGATATGTTCACATGAATGAGTATCTTTATCAAGGGAGAAAATATTTTTGCTAATTTTTTTAATTGATATGTACGTTTAAATAGTATTCCCACCGTCTAAGAAAAGTATACTCTTATTAAATATTAATTTATATAATTGTCACACCCCGATCTCCGCCCTTGTGGCGAAGTCCGGGTACGCGACTATAAAACAAATAATTAAATAAGGATAAAAGGGAAACTGTGGACATAACTGAAACAAAGGATATTTTATAACTGAGTCTTAGTACATAACAAGGAGTTTAACTCGAAATTGACACATATGTCAAACAAAAGTATGAATTGACGCCTACGTCAACAAAAGTTTATGAAACCTCTTGCAGCGGAAAAAAAAAGATCAACGTAAATCTACGTGTATGAAGACACGTAAACCCCCAAGAGTTCGACTACACAAAAGACTGACAAGCCCATCATAGCACCTCCATCCATCACATCTCAACCTGCACATTTAAAAATACATGCAGGGCTGAGTACAAACGTACTCAGTAAGCACATGCCGAAATCGCATACATACATATATAATTGTCATTGCCGTAAAGAGTGAAACATAGGGATTTGATCTTTAAAAGCACCTACGTTCACTAAATCCTTTTTGTGAAACCTAAAGTTCGACAGCTGTCTAAGTTCTTTAGTATTCTACCGTATCTGTTTTCTATGTGTACCGTGAAGTTGGCCACCTTCTACGGACACCTGACCGGTCAACACCTTCGTCGACTCACAGTCCTTTGTGTACACTAGTTCGAGCGGGGTTGCTTACCCACTAGAACCCGAATTCGATTAAATGATAACAAGATAGGCATCGTACAAAACATAAATCATTTCGGCAATACAATACTTTAAAACATAAGTTCTCCTTTGAAAACCTTTTCGAAATATCAACATAATAGCATACGAGCACACATAATTTCTTTGTAATAGAAAGCCTACTTGGATAGCTTCGGTTTGCACTTGCTTTAGTCTCAACACGCGAGGTGGATCTCTCATAAGAACCTTTAGAAGATTTCGTATAAGTTAAAATGCCCTTAGTGCATTTGAAACATTAATCGTAAGAATATATTATTCTCGGGTCTTGTTTCGATCCGTTAATTAAGATATTGATACCTCGGATCAATATTCTCTATAAGGTGTGGAATCCTTGATTCAATTATTCCGGTAATTGTCTTTAAGAGCAATAAGTGTATTAACACTTAATGAAATAATTAATTCTCGATAATTAATTATTCGAATAACATTGTATTTCTAATATTTAATCTTTTAAAACTTTAAAATGTTAATTTCTTAAATAAATCTTAATATAATTAGAGATATCAATTCTCTTAATTGGAACCCAAATTACTAAATAAATTAGATTTTCTGGATTTAATCCTTAATGAATATATATATATTACTATCTCTTCTCCCATTAATAATATCACTAATTGATATAGTTCAATCTTAATTAAAATGACAAGTTTAATTTAATTAATTCTTATTTTATTAAAATGTTTAAACTAGTCCATTAAAATTAATTAAGTGAGCTTACTAATTAATTTTAGTAGCCTAAGTATCAATTATCCTAACATTAATAAACTGAGCCAAATCCTAAATTTTCGGCCCAAATAATCTACCAATCCGGCCCAATAAAATTAGTAATTTCTACCCATTCACTTAAATAAATTTCAGCCCATAAACCATTAAATCCTAGCACAATAAGATTAATTCTTTAGGCCCATGACCCTGCCCATTTGATTAACATTAATCGGCCCATTTGTTTTATTTCTCTCGGCCCAATCATTTTCGGATCCGGCCCGTAACCCGGCCCAAAACCCGGCCCATGTTCTAGAACACTCTATCCTATCTACCCTAATTCACTTCCTTCTTTCTTTCACCCACAGACACCACACACACGTTTCTTCCTCCTCTTCCTCCCTCAGCCGTTCTTTCCCTCTGAATCTCTCGACTCTCCCTCTGACTCTTTCTTCTCTATCTCTTTCTCCCCTCTCTCGCCCTCTGCCTCTTCTTTCCCTCTTCCCTCGCCAATTTCTCCCGCAACGGCTGCACTTCTCCGGGTTTCAGCCCGTAGTTCTGCCTCGAGGTTTCACCTCCTCGGCGAAACAGCAGCGTCACGCTCTAAGGTAACTCTAATCCTTTCTTTTTTTCTAATTGCATGTTTAATTTCTAATGGTTTATTTCGATTTTTAGGCTGATGATTCCTTCTTTTTATTACTGACCCCCTCTTCTTTTGTTTCTGTGAGATTTTGGTTGAGATAGGGAGTGTTTACGGGGCAAGAACTTGGTGGAATCCATCCGAAGAGATTTCCTAATTGGTGAGTTATGTATAGCTTATGTTTCCTTTCTTTTAGTTTCTGTTTTAAATTTTAGAACCCTAACCTTTTTCTGCATGTTAGAGATAGGATTAAATTTGGATGTATTTTTGGTAAAGTTCTGTATTTTTAAATTTGTTTCCTCTCCATTCTGATTAAGCTGGTTTCTTTACTGATTTGGTTTGCATTTTGTGGATCAAAATGACCACTTACTGAATTTCCCGTTTCTGGTTTGGAAAGGGTTTACTTGGCTGTTGAATTTTTGGTTGGTGTTGCTGTCCCGCTGGTATTTTCTTCACCGAGGAGATCATCAACTTAAGCTAAGTTTTATGTTTTAATTAATTCAGGGCTTTCTAAATTCAATGTTTGTGGTTGTAATTTCCTTTTAAAAAAATTTACAATTTCGACTGCTATTTGGATCATTTGGAATTGTTATAAATTATGTTTATGTGTTTAGGTTATTGAATGTTCAATTTCCAGTTTTAAGTTTCTGGTTTGACTCAACAAAATTCTGCATGTGCTTTTATGTACTTATGCTACAGTTTTGATGTGGATATGAAATTTTAGATTTTGTAATATCATCACACATCTAGGTTCTGGAAATTATGCTTAGTTATATACTGATTTAAATAAATAAAGACGTATACTCCAAAGTCAGTTTTTGGTGTTTTGGTGAATTCATGATATGTATATAATCTGGCCCTTAAACTGGCATTTAAACATAGATATACATATATTTGCTGGAATCTGAAACATGCTTATGTTTTATGTTCTGAAATCATGATTTTTAACTGGGAGGCAGAATACAGATTTATGTTGCTGTGATATTCAGATTTTGAACTTGTTTTGAAGATAACTTGTCTTTATGTTTTGTTGAGAGTCAGATTCTGTTTATTTGAGTTTTATCATTTTGAGCTTTATTAATACTTAAACAAAATTGATATGTTGTTTACAGTCAAATTCAGCTTTGAAATTTTGGAATCAAAATCTTCTTTATTTTTATTATTGAGAGTTCATATGATAGCGCGCAGAAGAAGGTGAAGGTTTATGTTCGAAGGAAGAAGCAGCAACATGTGGCGGGCTGATCGTTCAATGCATGGGATGCATGGGCTGCGTTGCATGGGTGCATGGGCCTTAGTTTATTAGAATATTATTTACTTATTATTCAATTTGGTAATTGATATTTAGTTTGGTAACTTCTCTTTCTTGTTGAGCAAGTATTAGCCTATTTAAAAGATGTAATCTTTAAACCCTAATTATTCATGATTGGAGAATATTGATTGCGGCAGATTGCTGTGGCAGAACCGTTCTCGGTTTTGAGGTTCTTGTGCGTGTTTATTTCATATTTTTCATCTTCGAAATCTTCACTCTACCAATTTTGGTCCGACCTGCCGGATCGTTTTATGCCGGATTCCAACACAACTGAGACACGATCCATGGCCGACAAAAAACGTCTGGAGGAGGTAGAGAAGGTTACGAAGGATTTGCAGGGCGCCGTCTGCGAGGTAGCGACGTCAGTGGATGGCCTCGAAACTTTGATGCAATCGGTGGAAACATCGCTGGTGGATCACACGTCCCGTTTCGACAAGATCATGGGGCAGTTGGCGCACATCGCGGCCGTGATTGAGCAACGCTCACCACCGAAGGATACCGATTCTTCATCTGCGGGTGGGGGCACCACGACTCCACCCGAGGCTTCCTCGCCGACGCAAATTTTCCCTCGGATGGACCTACCCATGTTCGACGGCAACGACCCCCTCGCCTGGTTGGCCCAGGTGGAGCAATACTTCCTGGTTCACAAAATGGAGTCCACTCAGAAGGTACAATTGGCTTTGATCGCGATGACGGGCAACGCGATGTTCTGGGCGCAGTGGGTACTGCGGCGGGCTGCGTCTATTTCATGGTCTGAGTTTTCCAAGGAGTTAGTGGCTCGTTTTGGGGATACTTCAGCCGTTAACGCCTACGAAGCCCTTCATCTCACACGCCAAACCGGCTCGTTGGAGGATTATCTCTCCTTGTTTGAAGCCCGCGTCGCTCAACTGCCGTCCTTGCCCCCCGAACAGTATTTAGGAGTTTTTTTGGGCGGCCTTCAACCATCCATCCGCGACCGTTTGCCGGATCTGGAGCTACAAGATGTTTTCGCAGCTATTAGGGCAGCTCGTCGTATTGCCCGGTCCATTCGACCCCCGGCAACGCATTCCCGCCCTACGTTCTCTTCAAACAACTCCTCACGTTCGTCGGTTCCCTTCCAACGACCCTCACCGACAACCAGTCTCACATCCAAAGCCTCTTCTGCTCGTTCCAGCAACTTTCTAGCACCTCGAAATTCACGCCGCCTGACCGTCTCGCAGCAGGAAGAGTATCGTGCGAAAGGATTGTGTTTTCGTTGCGGAGGCAAGTATGGACCCCTCCACAAGTGTCCACCCAAACAGTTAGCTATCCTTCTTGACGCTGATGAGGATGATCCGGGACCGTCCGATGAGGCTGAGCAGTTGGGCCCCGCCGCCACGGAGCCGGAGATGGAAGAGCAACCGGAGCCGGGGCTGCAGCAGTTGCAACTCTCCAAGCTATCCTCCAACGGGATCGATGGCGCTCAGACGTTGAAGCTATTCACAAAGATTGGTGATCACTGCTTGTTGACGATGGTGGATAGCGGAGCTAGCCATTGCTTCATCTCTGATCGACGGGCGCACGAGCTTCAGCTAGCCATCGACCCCACGACCACTTTCTCCGTCACGTTGGGGGATGGTACTAAGGTCCAGTCGCATGGAGTCTGCCGCGATTTGACCGTACTGATCGCAGGCTGCGTTTTTCACCTCACTTGTTTTGTTTTTCCCTTGCGCAGTGTGGACGTGATATTGGGCGTTTCGTGGCTCGCCCAGCTCGGCAATGTGGTCACCAACTGGGCAAAACTTTCGATGGAATTTATGGTAGGAGGACAGCTGGTCCGTGTGGTAGGAGACCCTTCTTTGACACGTCGGGCGTGTGCGCGAACTGAATTGAGCATGCTAGGGACTGGCGACGATGCATGGCTACTTGTAACAATCGCCGAGGCTCGGGCCGAGGGCTTTCCACCCTCCCCCTCCTTATCCGATGATCAACAGAACGCGTTGCACTCTTTGCTTTCTGAGTTTCCGACGGTGACGAAGCCCTTGGAGGGTCTTCCGCCCGCCCGAATGACCGATCATCGTATTGTGCTGCAGGAAGGAACACCACCGGTGTCGGTGCGTCCATACCGTTATAATCATTCCCAAAAAGATGAAATGGAGAAGCTGGTTGCGGAGATGTTGGCGGCTGGTCTTATTCAACCCAGTAGCAGTCCGTACTCGAGTCCTGTGCTCTTGGTGCGTAAGAAGGACGGGTCATGGCGATTCTGTGTGGATTATCGGGCACTGAATAAAGTCACCATTCCCGACAAGTACCCCATTCCGGTAATTCAGGAGTTATTGGACGAACTACATGGTGCGAGTCTTTTTTCCAAACTTGATTTGCGCTCCGGTTACCACCAGATACGAATTGCAGCCGATGATGTGCCTAAGACGGCGTTTCGCACTCACTCCGGGCACTATGAATTTCTTGTGATGCCATTTGGGTTGACGAATGCTCCAGCCACCTTTCAGGGTCTGATGAACGACATTTTCCGTCTGTACCTTCGGAAGTTTGTGCTCGTTTTCTTCGACAATATTCTAATCTACAGTTCTTCGTGGGACGAGCATTTACGCCATTTGCAGCAGGTTTTTCAGATTTTAAGTCGGAATTCTCTAGTTATCAATCCAAAAAAATGTGTTTTGGGTCACGAGCAGGTGGAGTATTTGGGACATATCGTATCTCGGGAGGGCGTGCAGATGGATCCGGCCAAGATCGGTGATGTGTTGAAGTGGCCGACACCTACAACGGTGCGAGGATTGCGTGGGTTTCTGGGATTAACGGGCTACTATCGTCGCTTTATTTGCGATTATGGTAAGCTGGCAAGCCCGTTGACGTCATTGCTAAAGAAGGAACATTCGAAGGAATGGACGTGGCCCGAGGAGGCGGAGTTGGCGTTTCGGACTCTCAAGCAAGCTTTGACCTCCGCTCCGGTGCTATGCATGCCAAATTTCGAGAAGCCATTCGAGATTGAATGTGATGCGTCCGGACGTGGCCTAGGGGCGGTCTTGATGCAAGAAAGGAGGCCGGTGGCGTACTTTAGCAAGAGTTTTTCGGGTCGTTTATTGGCTAAGTCCGCTTATGAGAAGGAATTAATGGCCTTGGTATTGGCAGTTCAACACTGGCGTCCTTATTTGTTGGGCCGACGATTCGTGGTCCGCACCGATCAGCGGAGTTTGAAGCAGTTGTTATCTCAAACTCTCACGACTCCGGCGCAACAAAATTGGGCTGCAAAATTACTTGGATTTGACTTTGATATTGTGTACAAAGAAGGACGGCTGAACAAAGCGGCTGACGCTTTGTCAAGGCGGGATGAAGAGGTGGAAGTAGGGGCTGATGTGAGTGGCAGCGTGGAGCTCGCGGCGGTGACGGTGCCGCGGTGGATCGATTGGGGAAAATTGCGGGAGATGGTGGCGAATGATACGCGTTTGTCTCGTATTATCGACGCACTGAAGGCGGGGCGGAGCGCGCCCAAGCATTATGCCTTGGGGCACGGCACTTTATTTTACAAAGGACGGGTGGTATTGCCAGCTAATTCACCTTGGATTTTGAAGCTGTTTTCGGAATTCCATGCTACGCCTTCCGGTGGCCATTCTGGTGCTTTCCGGACGTACAAGAGGATGGCGACGAATTTGTACTGGCCCGGCATGGTGAGGACGATCACAGCTATGGTGGCGGCTTGTGACGTTTGTCAACGGAACAAATACGAGGCTAAGAGTCCTGCGGGGTTGCTCACGCCACTTCCTATTCCGGATCGCGTGTGGACGGATCTCAGTATGGATTTTATTTCTGGATTGCCGCGATCTGAAGGTTTTGATTGCATTTTTGTTGTGGTGGATCGACTTTCGAAGTACTGTCATTTCATGGGTCTCCGTCATCCGTACACTGCGAAGACGGTGGCGGGGGTGTTTGTGCGAGAGGTTGTACGGTTGCATGGTGTCCCGGACTCCATAGTTTCTGATCGTGACCCGTTGTTTCTTAGCTCGTTTTGGACCGAATTGTTCCGTGCCATGGGAACAAAGTTGCGAATGAGTTCATCATATCATCCTGAGACGGACGGCCAAACGGAGGTTATGAATCGCTGCTTGGAAACTTATTTGCGTTGTTTCGCGTTTGAACGTCCGAAGGGTTGGGCCAAGTGGTTAGCTTGGGCGGAATTCTATTTTAACACGAGTTTTCAGTCTAGTGCCGGAATGACACCATTCGAAGCAGTTTATGGTCGACCACCACCACTCTTGGTGCCGTTCCTTCCCGGTGAAATTCGTGTACAGGCCGTTGCTGAGGAGTTGCAAGCTCGGAATGATATATTGGTTCGGTTGAAGGCTCATTTGGAGCGGGCTCGCCAGCGCATGGTTCATGAGGCAAACAAGCATCGTCGTGCTTTGGAGTTTGCGGTGGGAGATAGGGTTTATATCAAATTTAGACCCTATCGTCAACGCAGTTTGTTTGCAATATCGCATGCTAAGCTCGCTCCCCGTTTCTTCGGTCCTTTTGAAGTTTTGGAACGGGTGGGGAAGGTTGCTTACCGTTTGAAGTTGCCGTCGGAGTCGAGGATCCACCCGGTTTTCCATGTTTCGCTACTCAAGCCGGCCGTGGGCAGCGGGGTGTTGTCGGGTTCTTTACCAGCGGGACTGTTGGGTGCGGACGCGCCTTTTGTGCCGATTGATATTTTGCGCCGTCGACGGGTGCTTCGTGATAATATTGAGGTGGAGCAGGTTTTGGTGAAATGGCAAGGGCTGGAGGCGGATGAGAATTCGTGGGAGGATGTCGAGGTGTTAAAGGGTCAGTTTCCGGAGCACTACAGCCTTGTGGACAAGGCTGTTCCGGTGGAGGCGGCAATTGATAGCGCGCAGAAGAAGGTGAAGGTTTATGTTCGAAGGAAGAAGCAGCAACATGTGGCGGGCTGATCGTTCAATGCATGGGATGCATGGGCTGCGTTGCATGGGTGCATGGGCCTTAGTTTATTAGAATATTATTTACTTATTATTCAATTTGGTAATTGATATTTAGTTTGGTAACTTCTCTTTCTTGTTGAGCAAGTATTAGCCTATTTAAAAGATGTAATCTTTAAACCCTAATTATTCATGATTGGAGAATATTGATTGCGGCAGATTGCTGTGGCAGAACCGTTCTCGGTTTTGAGGTTCTTGTGCGTGTTTATTTCATATTTTTCATCTTCGAAATCTTCACTCTACCATCATAGCTCTTGAGTTAAGTTCCTAAATCTGAACATTAGAATATGTTTTATGTTCTGGATTCTGAATAAATAACAATGTTTTGAAATCTGAAAACAAGGCTCTATGTTCTGAAGGTTTTGGGCTGGTTTCAGTTTGTCTATGTTTGGAAACCAAAAATGTAATTGTAGGTTTGTGTTCTAGAATCTGAATTTTGTTCTATGTTCTGTACTTCACTTCTAAGCTCTGTTTTCATGGATTTAATTGGAAGCAGTATGCAGATTATATTTAAACATAGTTGATACTTCTATGTTATGTATTGAGAATGGCTCTAAGTGTAAAGCTTTGATATCACTTATGTCTAATAAGTTTAGAGTTTAAGATTTACAGTTTTAGGGCTTCTTTGCTAGAACATAACTTGGGTAATGTTTGAGGAAGGCTACCTTAATCTTTAACTCCTTCACTGGAATGTTGTGTTGATGTTATTGCTTCTGCTGCTTTCCTTTGTTGTTCAGCCGAGTGTAGTGTTTGTGTGTTTTGAATGCTTAGCTTAGGGACTTATTTATAGGATGAAAGGCTTGTTACTATCTATCCTAACTTCTAATCACCTCTACAGGTAAAGCAAGCATTGGGAGGGGAGTCTCTTCTTCTCCAATCCAGCAGAAGGCCTAAGGTGTTGAGGCTAGTGCTCAATCATATCCTACTGACCAACCCAAGCTGCAACTTGTCTTTCTTCCTTTACTTACTGTTTTCTTGCTCTTAGTTTCCCTTAGTTTAATCATTTTTTTTTCATTATATTACACATCCACATATATATATATATACTGTAATTATTTCCAGTATGTAATACTTTAGTGTATATGTATAAGGCGTGTGAATTATGTATTCCTGCAGTAATAGCCTACATACTATATATAGACATCATCATTACATTTGTACATATGTATGCAGCCTGATATATTTTTTTTTTACTCATACACTCATGTGCATCATATCTACTTGATTTCTTTTACATCTATACTGTAACTATATATATATATTATATATATATATATACTGCGAATATATATATAACCTGAAATTATATATATAACATCTCTACCATTATATACTATATATATATATATATATATAATATGATTTCTTTAACACTTGACCATTATAAACTATATATATATATATATATATGATCTGATTTCTTTAACACTTGCACTCACGTGCACATATATCCACTTAATATATGAAATTTCCAAGTTATAAAACATATACATTCATAGATTTATAATTTCTCAAATTATATAAGTATTTAGCATTATTGTCTCCTAATTAATTAACCAAATTCCATTCTCACAACTTCTTTATTAAAACGAAGATTCCACTATAGCTAGGTTCAACTTAACATTAATTAAGATACATAGTTCAATAGGTAATTACAAGTACGTTTAAAATTATTTACTTTGATAATTAAAAGACGGGGCATTACAATAATTCATTAAAAGTGTATTATTTCTTTTTTTAGATATGATTTTACAAAACACTTAAAAGTAATTTCTCTACTAAAAATATACTTTACAATTAAAAAAAAATTGTGTCAATGAAATCATTATCCGATACCCGATTTTTAATATATATTTATTAGTTATATAATATTATATTTTAATTTTATAATTTAAAATATTTTAATACCCGAAAATCCAATTTTTTAAAAATACCGTATAATATTCGATAAACACCCGAAAATATAAATAATTTAAATTAATTCGATTAATTTCAAATACCCGAGTCGGGTTCGGATACCCGAAATATTTTTTAGATTCAGATTTGCGTATTAAAATTTATGATTTTCAGGTTCGGATATCCAACCCAACAAACACCGCTAACCATAATTGTAAATCAAATAATTTATAGAATACATTACAAAAGCAAAATTAAAGATAAGAAATACTTTTTTCCTATTTATTTATATCCATGAATTTTTTATTCACTTTAACTCGATACATATCTCAAAACAATAATTTATTTATATATGTAAACCTTACCTAAGACGGGTTTGAAACAAAGCCAATACAAAGGTGTGTATATATCCTAATATCCGACCCGTCTCATTTAACATCGCGCGCGCGCGCCCACACACACACACATATATATATATATATATATTAGTTAATATATATAATAGAATTTATTGAATATATATTATACATATCGCTCCAATTCACCCTATTATCATCCCTATATGAAAAATACTATTTTAAACTAATTTTAAAGTATATCTTATATTTGTACTACCAACGAAATACTTGTGTAAGATTTATTTATAATAATGTTTTAAATAATATATTGAATTGATATATATTTATAAAATATTTACTTATTTTATTTTACATAACGTAATGTAATTGTCCGTCGAATTTCTACGGGTTACACACTAATATTAAATGAAAGGTGTTATGTGTTCTTCTCCATTGCTCTCTGTTCAGTTTCATGATTCGTCTATGGCGTCAACTTCCTTTCAATATTTCAACAGTTCAGTTTATTTCATATTGTAACCAAATCGTTATTATTACGTTCATGATTTGGAATTGAAATAGACTATGGTGGTTCCTCTTACGTTTCATTTCAAAATTGCCAGTTCGTTTGGAGCTGCCTTACAAATATATATATATTTTTTATGTAAATTAACAAGCTAAAATATAAATATATAATTTTATAAATTATGAATAATTATTATATATAATATAAGAGATACAATTAAAATTTTATGACAAAAATCTATAAAAAAAAAAGATGTTGAAAGATAGTTCAGAACGGTCGGTTCACATTTTTAAAATTTTGGAATCGAAATATAACTGTCTTCTATACGGTTATAATTCAGTCAAAATAATTACGATTCGCAAAACCGCGAGTGCCTCTTAAATTATGGTTTTGAACATTTCTAAGAATACCCCACCATCAATACATTTTCCTTTTTTTTTATTTATTTCTTTTATAAAAATTACTGCTATACAGATAAAAAGAAATTAAAATTTCAAGGGTAGTGCGGACCCTGCCACTCCACTGACTACTCTCCTGGTTATATTTCTCATCAAATTAGAAGAAATGATTTTTAACCGAACATAAAAGTAGGCTATGGTTGGAACTTACTTACCACCTTCTCTCCACATAACTAAAATACCTATTTTATAATTATATATCAGCTGGCATAAGAAATAAAAGTATTTCAAAAGTATTTATTAATACTTGAGAGTGTTTAACTAAGATTATTTTTAAAAGAGCTTATAAAATATCATACCGATCAAGAGTTTATAAGTTGTTAAAGTGTTTGGATAAATCAGCTTATAAGCTCTTTTAAAAATCATATAAAATAATAAGATTTGACATTTTAAACTCGTCATACTTAATTTTGTTGGGATAAATATGATAATAATAAATTATTGTAAGATTATTTATATAATTTTATTCCAACTTATAAAATGGAGAAATAAATTACAAGAGCTTATGTTTACAATTTATATAAAATTTGAAAGACCTTAATTTAAAGAATTTATAGAATAAGCTAATGACCCCTTTTGTAGTTGTGGGCTATCTACGGTAGCTAGCCTATGCTTTGTACTTTTTGGCGTATGTAACATATATAGAAAGATAAGGATGAAATGAAAAAAACTATGACAATCCATTGTTGGAAATTATTATGTTGCAATAAACTTTTGTTAAATAAATATTTAATTCCTTGATAATTAAATGATCTAAAATTAATTTATGTTATAACTTGTATATATATGATCATAGTATATTTATGTATATTGTTCGTTCGACATGATTGAATATTGAGATTGTTTATATAAATTGTTTAGCTTGGAAGTCTATATCGGAAACTTAATCTCAACAAAATGTTGCATATAATTAATCACTTAACTAATCTCAAATAATCTCAAATTAATTTAATCTTGACTAACGAATAATTTATAGCGTAATAACTCTTTTCCTACATTAGAAAATAAACGTTATAAATGAAGTTGTTTGTTAGCAAATGATATCAGATGGATTAACCCAGCGAGTTTATAAGTCCATGCAAATAACATTTATTCAGTCTAAACGCATTGACACTAAAAAAAAATTCGGAAAATTTTGTTACTAAATTTAATAACAAAAAAATCCATCACTAATATATATATATATATATATATAAAACAGGAAGCATCAATTGCAAATCAATTTCAATGATGATTTTGTAAATAACTTCAATTTCAATGGCAAATATTATATAACTATTAAATTAAAAAATTTGACATTATTAGGATTTGATCACAGTACCTTCCATTACAAAGGCTATAATGTGAGCCAATAGAGCAACAAGATAAATTAAATATTAAATAATTCATAACATACATGTACAAACCGAATCCGATTTAGGTTTTAAAATTTATTTTAGGGTTTAGGGTTTACGGTTTATTTTATTGTTTTACTTTAGCGTTTAGCTTACGTATTATGAATGAATTAATTTTTAAATTTTATAAACTTTATGGTTTATTTTCCCTCACCTATAACACTTTTCTCCTAAAATTATTTTGATACACCAAGAAAATATGGATCCGGACGTTTGTCCGAGATGCTTTTGCTACAGGTATTTTCTCCAAAAATTGAAGATTACAGAAAAAAAGCACCAAGAGAAATATCTCTTTTGGGCTGACAAGTTGGATGAAGGGACTCATGATCCTGTATCCGTAAATGAATGCTTACGGATCCTTCTTATGATGAGTAGATACCAAGATCTACGTCGAGTAAACCTCTTTCTTCAAAGAGAGGTGAACCAGCAAATGGAAATGGGACATTCAACCCATTTCTAATGAGTTAAGAAAGATGGGAGTTTACTCCAGTCTTCCAAGAAATCAACCCTGATAATTCAAAATTCTCGGTTGATTTAAGGGAAATCCAAAAGACGGTGCAAAATTATGGCAACCGCTTGATCAGATTACCCCAGGAGATAAATAGAATATCCACTCAACAAGATGAAATTTTAACCATCTTGCGAGATATTCAGAGTCGAGTAGGCCAATTGGAGATCAGATCTCGTTCAGAAAGAAGAAACAAGATGCTATTCACCGAAGGGCCAAACTATCATTTATCAGTAAAGGAGAAAGGCAAAGATCCTCAAGTTGAAAGATATGTACGATTATTTCAAGGTGAAAAATCATAAATAACCTTGAAAGAATCGAACACCACTCTGAAAGCTTTTGATGTACATAAGACATTCTTTTGGCGATGTTGTCACTGCCTTTGGGGATATAATCCCTTATCATCATCTCCTTCCATGGGCTCGGAAATTTTAAGAAGAAAATTTTCTTTGCGATCGTCTCATCAGCTTTTGACTGATATTGGTAGATTGTAAAGAGCTGAAGAAATTTATTGAGCGTCTTTTGATCCAAGACTGTAAGTCTTAGATTATATAATGTCAATAGATACTTTCTTCTTTTCTCTCTATCGAATCCCTCATAGTATCCTTCTCCAATGAAATGGTCTTTGAAGAGGACACTCATCCTTCGGATAATTTCCGAATAGGATTCCTCAATGAAGCATTGATTTTTTACTTCGATGTGAAATCCTTCCCATGCGATTTTTACCACGCCTGCAAGACTGGTTTCGAGAATTTTAATCAATCCTTCTTTGTTAACGTCGAGAGTAGCTGCTGCGATCCGCATCGCTCCTCCCCACTCATCGATCACTGATTCTCGATCTTTGAAGCTAACTTCATCAAGATCAAGCATCACTCCATATGGATGGATAGGATCCAGGGTGGCTTTTCCAACCGGTGAATCTTGGATTCTAGGTTATCGCCTTCTTCTAGTTCTCTCCATCAGTATGGCCTCATCTGGTATCGTCGGGATATACGAGGCTCCTGCATGAAAATCACGAGATTCTCTCATGACTTCTTCAGGTGGCAGTGGTGCTTGTTGATTTAAAGGCAACGCTCCATGTGCAGCATTTCCTTCAACCATTTGTTGTTGGTTCATCTTGAGATCAACCACATTCATGTTAGCAAAAGATTCTGCTAACTCTTGTAGATCTTCAAGTCCGATTCTTTCAAGGTTATTCATGATTTTTCACCTTGAAATAATCGTACATATCTTTCAACTTGAGGATCTTTGCCTTTCTCCTTTACTGGTAAATGATAGTTTGGCCCTTCGGTGAATAGCATCTTGTTTCTTCTTTCTGAACGAGATCTGATCTCCAATTGGCCTACTCGACTCTGAATATCTCGCAAGATGGTTAGAATTTCATCTTGTTGAGTGGATATTCTATTTATCTCCTGGGGTAATATGATCAAGCGGTTGCCATAATTTTGCACCGTCTTCTGGATTTCCCTTAAATCAACCGAGAATTTTGAATTATCAGGGTTGATTTCTTGGAAGACTGGAGTAAATTCCCATCTTTCTTGACTCATTAGAAATGGGTTGAATGTCTCATTTCCATTTGCTGGTTCACCTCTCTTTGAAGAAAGAGGTTTACTTGACGTAGATCTTGGTATCTACTCATCATAAGAAGGATCCGTAAGCGTTCATTTACGGATACAGGATCATGAGTCCCTTCATCCAACTTGTCAGCCCAAAAGAGATATTTCTCTTGGTGCTTTCTTTCTGTAATCTCCAATTTTTGGAGAAAATACCTATAGCAAAAGCATCTCGGACAAACGTCCGGATCCATATTTTCTTGGTGTCTCCTCCGTTAGGATAAATACTTTTATGTAATAAATAAAATATAATTTCTTCATAAACCAAGGGCTCTGATACCATTTTAAAAGCCAATATAATGCCAAGATTTATCTCCAACATGCAAATAAAATATCAACATGTTCTAATTTCAATAAGTAATATGCTCAAGAAATTTCATAAAAATCCAGTCGTGAAAAATAAAAACCCGGTCGGTACATATTCAAAACCCGGTCGGTTTAGGTCTCAAAACCCGGTCACAAAATTTTTCATTATTTCTCGACCAGATTTTGGTTTAATATGAAAACCTTCCATCCTCTATTTTTCACTACCAATTTAAAATATTTTGAGCATCTTATTAATTAAAATCATCTTGAAATACTAATTATTAACCATATATGTAATAGAGAATGTTGTTCTTAACTAAACATTTATGATAGATAAGCATGAGTAAAATAGTCTTTTTGGGCACTTTTCATATACTTTTACAAAAGAGGGCACATTTCATTTTAGTGAGAGGGCATTTTTCATGAATAACTCTACAAGGGTTATCCTATCTTGTAAAACTCTATGAAAAGTACTCAATTTATGTGTTTTTGACCTTTATACCCCTTCTTAACATAATTTCTCTATTATCAATATAGTTAAAATTAATTAACACTTCAAATGGAATAAATCATGGATTTCTAACAAGCCCATCACACTTTCGTAACATGTAAACCAACTTTATACCTTTTTTGACCGATAAGCTACCGGGTTATATCCACCGGAAGTTTTAGGGACCACGTCCAACCACCCGGAGCACCGTATAGTTTCCAGCCGTAGATTCCTTCAGCAGCCCTCAGCACAGCCCTCGTTCGTTTCCTACCCGGGGTGTAACAGTATTTTGTTGGTAAAGAAGAAACGAAATAGAATGAGCAAAAGCCCGATCTTTTATTAAGGAATTATATAATATATATTACAACATAAGTAAATCTCCTTTAGGGAGGAGACTAACTTGTTTAGCTACCTATGGTAGCTGAAATAAAAATAAACATAAACTAGTAAAAGAAATACAATGTTTATTATGAAGAAAGCTCAGAGGATTTTTCGATGCCCCTTATTTTCTCCAAATGCTCGTTTATATAGAAGGCTGGAGACCTCCTATTCTCTGCATTCTTGCCTCGGATCCTTATCCTGTGAATGATGCTTCTTCACGTGAAGTTGGGTCCAGATAAGGCTGCCGACACAAACGTCTTGTAGTGGTTGGACCCTTTCTTTGAATTATAGTGGTCCGTCTCCATTATTGTTCTGCCGACGATTCTTTTTTCGGTGGAACGTCTCTTTCTGCCACCCACTTTTTTCGTTTTCTTTTTGGTGGGTGCCTCTCTTTCTCATGCTTTATGAAAG
>JAPKLX010000024.1:191184-214121 GCA_026898415.1 Leonotis leonurus | reverse complement strand
GAAAACGACAAAAGTGGGTGGCAGAAAGAGACGTTCCACCGAAAAAAGAATTGTCGGCAGAACAATAATGGAGACGAACCACTATAATTCAAAGAAAGGGTCCAACCACTACAAGACGTTTGTGTCGGCAGCCTTATCTGGACCCAGCTTCACGTGAAGAAGCATCATTCACAGGATAAGGATCTGAGGCAAGAATGCAGAGAATAGGAGGCCTCCAGCCTTCTATATAAACAAGCATTTGGAGAAAATAAGGGGCATCGAAAAATCGTCTGAGCTTTCTTCATAATAAACATTGTATTTCTCTTACTAGTTTATGCGTATTTTTATTTCAGCTACCTAAACAAGTTAGTCTCCTCCCTAAAGGAGATTTACTTATGTTGTAATATATATTATATAATTCCTTAATAAAAGATCGGGCTTTTGCTCATTCTATTCCGTTTCTTCTTTACCAAAAAAATACTGTTACGCCCCGGGTAGGAAACGAACGAGGGCTGTGCTGAGGGCTGCTGAAGGAATCTACGGCTGGAAACCATACGGTGCTCCAGGTGGTTGTACGTGGTCCCTAAAACTTCCGGTGGATATAACCCGGTAGCTTATCGGTCAAAAAAGGTATAAAGTTGGTTTACATGTTACGGAAGTGTGATGGGCTTGTTAGAAATGCATGATTTATTCCATTTGAAGTGTTAATTAATTTTGACTATATTGATAATAGAGAAATTATGTTAAGAAGGGGTATAAAGGTCAAAAACACATAAATTGGGTACTTTTCATAGAGTTTTAAAAGATAGGATACTTTTCATTTTTAGTTACGGAAAAGTGTATTCTTCATATATAACCCAAATATTAAATATATTGAATTAAATAATTTCAACTTTATTAATTTATTAACTTTATTTGTAGATAATTTTAACGTTATTTGTCAAAATTATATAAATATTAAATATATTAAATTATATATTTTTAAAAATTTAAACAAATAACTACTTTTATTTTCTCTCTTCTGTAATCTTTGCCTCCTAAAATTAAAATACATATATTACTAAAATCAATTAATATATAATTATTAATATAGTTGTGATATATGAAAAATATATAACAATGTGATACTAAAATATTTAAGATTAATATAATTTAATATATTAAAACAAAATTTTAAACAATAACTAATACACGAATTTGTACTAAAATTGAAAATCAATTTTTAAGGATAACTTTGTAGTTGACTTCTAATTATTAATTCATTGTTACATAAAATTATGTCAAATATTTATTATTACATAACAAAATTAAAATTTCACAACAAAATCTAACTACAAATAATAATGACTTCAAATATATGTATTATGGAATATTTATCAATATACACATATGTTTAAATATTTATGTAATATCCTCTTATTTGTTAATTTTTATAAATTAATAAAAAATGACCCTTTATAAAATAAGAAATAAATTAAATAAGGTAAAATAATCGAAGTTATTATTTCAAATTGCTGATCACGGTTCTCAAATTTTGAAACTGGAACCGAATTCTCCTCAACATAGTCACAATTGAGAATAGGACTATCGATTACGGTTCTAAAACCATCGAATAAAATTGAATTACAATATTTTTTATTTCTTTGAATATCTCTATGCATAAATTATTTATAAATAAATAATATCGTGCATAGCACGGGTGCAATACCTAGTTATGTTACTAAAATTGGAACAACATTCCACAACAATTCCTTTGTTAATCCGTTAAAATTTATAAACAAAAAATTTTTCCGTCACTATTCCATTACTATAAAATGTGTTTTTTGTAGTATGACATGCATACATATTACATATTATTTCCAATCTTTTTGTATTGATTCATTTTTTATTTAACTGAATATATTATAATAATAAAATGAGTCAATACAAAGGGATTAAAGGATGGAGTAAACTATTAATTTTTTTTATTTGAGATTATTCTCTACTTTAAATTATAATTGTGATGTTCATATTTTGTAAGACTTTTAATGAAATCATAAATGAATGGTTTTTTAAAATTTTAAGTATTTGTATTAAAATTATTATGCACTTTAAATTATGATTTGTGGTGTAATAATTTTGACTTTTCTCAATTTTTTATTCAAAATTTTATTATCATTCAAAGATACTAATTACATAGTATTTTACTTTAAGTAATAAATATTAAATTGTTAGTATATTTTTTATCTGAAACAATTTAAATTTGATAAGTATCAAAATTAAGTTGGTCTCACATTTTGAAGTCTGTTTTAAAATTATGAAATGCCTGCCGGACCATACCTGCTCCTTTTGCGAGCTCAAGTCAGCAACCTTTAATTATTTTAAATCACGCACAGAGAAATATCGATTCTTGATATTTCACTGTTTGTTTAAATACTTAATTTGTTTTGTTGAGGTTAGCAGTGTGTTAATTTATGTGGGATTGAAGCCTGATCTGAGTGTCAGCGCACAAATGCTGATACGAATGTAGGTCAATTACATATGTATGTCCCATTCAATTCACACACTTTAATTTAATTTTGGATTTACTTTTTATATTCATGGCATGGCATATAATTAGGTATTACAATTTCTTCTCACTTGACTTATTCTAAAACTTATGAAACATAGATACGTGCGATTGTTAGCATAAAGTGTGTACTCTAAGTTCTCACAAATTATACGAGGTCGATTGCATGTGGCAAGCTAATTCCGGTCAGATCTCGATGGAAAGCTTAACATGGCGACTCTAATCCTAAGTTTTATTAAAACAAGAAAAGAGAAATCCTAAACACTCTAACAAAGATAAATGGGAGAAACAAGAAATAAAACGAAAACAATAAACAAAATAAAATTGTGGATTCGGGATTGAAGGGCCTAGAATTCAGAAAACCTACAATTAATTAAATCATGCTCCTCTACTCATGTTATTTTTCGTTCCTCAAGGACTTTCTAAAAGTTAGTCTAATTAGTCACTTACGTATCCATAATTAGACATAATTACAACTCTCATATTATATATCCCTAATAAGAATTCCTCAATTACGAACAACAATTCGAAGTTAATTAATGACTTCCTAAAGTTGTTTAATTACTAACTTTCATATTTGACAATTAAGCTATAATTCTAACCTACGTATTCGAATTACACAATAGGAAAATCAATAACAACCACGAATATGATTCCTACGTTTCCGATTTGGAATCATTGTTTGATTTAACCCTAGATCTATATTGGAATCATCCCTCGATCTCAACCAATAATGATAAATCAAAACGGTGATCAAGTGTTTCAATTAAACAAGCACGAGTTAAATCAAAAAGTACGAATCGAAGAGCAATCAATAAAGAATTAAAAAAGATTCTAAACCTAGGGAGAGGAAGACAATCAATTCATAGAACAATCGAAATAAGAATTAAACATGCTTATAAAGATTGAGTCTTGGATTGAGATCCGAACTCACCCTCAATCCTTCATCCCAAGTAAACTACTGATCTACCCTAGGAAAGCAAGTAAAACTAGTGTTTGAGAGCAATATTTTCGAGTACAAGAGTTGGGGGCCTCTGAAAATGACGCCAAAAAGGCTTTAAATACTCGCTATTAACTGTCAGCCAGCGGTCGCTGGCTTTGCCCCTCTGACGCACGATTCATGCAGGGCCAGCTGCCACTGGGAAGCCAGCGGTCACTGGGCCCTGGTCTTTGAATTCTTCTGCAAGTGCACCCTAGCGGGCGTTGGGGTGCTAGCGGCAGCTGGACTCCTTCTTTGGTCCTTCGACTTGGTTTTCCTTCTCGCGCATTCTTCGGCTTGACCCGCTTCACTTGGCTTTACACGCACAACGACAAATGTTCCACACTTAGCTCCAATCTCTCCTCATTCCACTATCCTACATCCAAAGCACGGAAATACACGACTGGCGTAAGAACGAACTAGAAAAGTACGAAAATGAACAATCTAATACTCAGTATACGACAACACGAAGACCAAAATCGAAACAAAAATATACTAAACAGTAGTAGGACAACATATTCAAGAAAATTTGTATTTAATACGAATAAGAAAAAATACATATAAATATGTTAGAAATACGATATTTAATTAGGATTTATGTTTAAATCTAAAATGTGTACACTCTAGGTTCTCGCAAATATACAAGGTCAATTGTACGTGACAGGTTAACCCCTGTCGAATCTCAATGAAAAGCTTAGCAGGGCGATTCTAATCCTAAGTGTTATTATAACAATAAACGAAAAATCCTAAACACTCTAATCAATAATAAACATGAGAAAATAAGACATAAATAAATAAACAAAAATAATAAAAATGTGGGACTCCGGATTTAAGGGTCTAGAGTTAAGAAAATCTAAAATCAATTAAATCATGCTCCTAAATTCATGCTATTGTTCGTTCATTAAGAGCTTCTTAATAGTTAGACTAATTAATTACTTACATATTCTTAATTAGACAGTAATCACGACTCCCGTATTAGATTACCCTAAGAAGAATTTCTCAATTAAGAACAATGATTAGTAATTAATAAATCAATTCCTAGAGTTGCTTAATCATCTAACTCGCGTATTCGATAATTAAGCGGTAATTCTACTCACGTATTTGAATTACAGAATAAGAAAATCACAATTAACAACGAATATAATTCCGATGTTTCCGATTTGGAATTATTGATGATTAAACCCTAGGTCAATTCTAGAATTATTTCTCAATCTAATCTAGAATACAAAGGGAATTAAATGGTGATCAAGCATTCAATTCGATTACGCACAAGTTTAATCAATAAAGCATGAATCAAGAACAATTAATAATTAATCAAGAAATTCTAAACCCTAGGTAGAAAATGACATTCAATCCATAAAACAATCAAAGATAAAAATTAAATAAAACTTACTCAGAAAGAATCTTGGATTGAGCGTCAAACTCACCCTCAATCCTTCATCCCGAGGCGAAATTACAAAGAAATCAACTCAAATACGTGTTCTAGGATTTCTAAGAAGAGAAAATATGAAAAGGGATCAAAAATACGCCCAAAAACGGACTTTAAATAGCATAAAACGCGTCCAAAAATCACGCCCAGCGCCCGCGGAGAGTCCAGCGGGCGCTGGGCTCGCGTTTCTGTCCCAGCCGAGTCACAGGTCCAGCCTATGCTATTTTGGATCCGTTTGCGGCTACGGACTCCTATCGAGATGAACTTTAACCCTATGCTATCCAAGCTTCATCATTACAACTCAATTTTGCGCCAATTTCCATACCAAATAACCTACATGCAATTATGATAACCGGGCGTAAATACAAACCAAAAAATATATAAAATGAACCTAAAACTATGAAACGAGACTCGAAAGGTCGTGTAAAAATACGACAAAAACATACCAAACAAACCCCCCACACTTAACCATTTGCTTGTCCTCAAGCAAAAATCAAATCACAAACACATTCAAGTCGAGTAGAAAATCAACATGCAAGCCTCAACAAACGTTCATACTTTCAATACGAGGACTTAAACTAGACTCAATTCTCAATCAAACATAGTCACTCAATTAAGCTCGTAGTGTTGCCCATTAACTTAACCATCTAACAAGTACACAATCACGATATACACACATCTCACGTCTCCCTAGCACTCAACAAGTCAAATTCCCTTAATATCTCCTTTGTTTTTCTTTTTTTTTGTTAAGAAGGCGAGTAAGAACGTTTTAAGGGAATTGATCATTGGGTACAAACTTCAATGGATCTCATCGAATACCCCAATGTGGTTTCCCATACTCATTATCAAAGATAAGAGAAGTAGAACCCACGAACTTAACTCGACAACTCATTACGCCCTTCTAGCGTTTTTATTCTTTTTTTTTTTTAAGACAATAAGGGAATAAGACACGTAAATGACAATGGAGTATCACTCATAATCCGAATCATAATTGAGCACAAGTTATCTAGCTAAACAACATGCCCCACTAAACAAGCATAATCAAGCAACATAGTCTAATCAAAAATCGAATCAATCTAAGTCCTACCACCATTCATACCACATACCAAGGAAAAATAAAATAGGGTTTGAGGTTTTGGGCAGATTATGGAAAAATAAAATAGGGTTTGAGTCATTGGGCTGATTATGAAAAAAAAGAAAAAGAAAAGCTCTTGGTTGAATTGTAAGTGAAGATCTTGGATAATTGGAAAAAATTGAATCTTTTCTTTGGGTAGATTTGAATTTGAGCTGATCGTGAAATTAAAATAGAGTATGTTGTATGGGCAAATTATGATTTTTTTTATAATTTTTATAATATTTTTATTGATAATATATATAAAAATAATTAGTAAATATAAAAGTATTGTTCACGTATTTGTATCTATATTTTTGAAAACATGATGTATTTTCTTATCGAATTCATATATCGTCCCGCACCCGTACTACATAGTCTAAAACTATGCAAATATCATACCAAAAATGTAATTTCTTTGTGCCTTATTTTTTTTCTTAACCATTTTTGTCTACTTTTTGTAATATGTTAATTTTGAAACACTCAAAAACAGAAAATGATTTGAGTAAAATGGGATGGAGAGAGTTTTTTAAAAGTTTATATCTTAATGATTGCTTGCTGGGTTTGATAATTTTAATGTGTTCTTATACACATGTTTGTTATTGTTTATTACACTATAATAAATTATATTGTTTTATTATAAATATTATCAAAATAATTAATAATGAAATACATTGTGTGGACTTGATCTCATTAAGAATAAACCACCCGCCGTCCCTTGCTCGTTAAGTTTTTCTTTTCTCTTTTTTTCCTTTTTACGTTTTCCTTTTCTTTTTGTTCCACTAATAAGAAAAGTTGGAAAACAAAATAATAATGGATTTCACTTTTTTTAAAGGATAACTTAATGGACTGAATATTGATATAAAAGAAGAAGCATTAAAAGAAAACGTGAGCTACAGCCACAATATTTTCTTCTCTCTCTTATCCATCATATCCATTTTTTAACATGCGCTTCTATTTTATTTTTTAATTATATTCTCTCTCTATATATACACACACATTTCGTTATTTTTAAAGAGGAACCCAATACTAAAAGTATAGAATTATAGAGCCAATATTTTTTAAGACTTATATGGTCATGATTATTCAATTTTTAAATAGATAATGAATTGTGTTAGATGACACAAACTTTATTTTTAGGTGAATGGAAAATATATGCCAAAAAAATGTATATATTTTAATGGGCTTTAGACTAAATTATATCGGAAAGAATGTTTGGGTAACCTTTAAAAGCCCTTTATATATATGGGCTGATTTTGAGAAGCCTTCTTTAAAAATGTGATTTAGGAAGTTCACTTAGCTTTGAATTTAAAAAGGAGATTTTGGAAGCTCATTTAGCTTTGGAGTGCTACATGCATATAAATGATTAGTATAATGACCTTGATACATAACTCGAACTGCTAAATCAACCTTGAATATCAAAATGTTGATTGTTCACATTCTTGTAACTTGCATGCTAAATTGATGTTTTAATATTATATTGATGGATTTGAGGCCGTTGGTATGTCTTGGCCATGGAAAATTACCAGATAATGATGGTGATCATTATATACTTTTTTTTTACTCCCATGACATATGGCGTAGCGTAACTATAAAAGAGGAGGTTTGAAGAGAGTTTCAACACAATATCTCTTTGTTTATCTCTCTTCTATTCTCTAGTTACATTCTATTTCTAGTTTTTAAGAGTTTCATTTATTGCTCAGTTATCTCCTACATCAAGTTGGTCAGAGTTTTTTTGATTTTGGTGCTGATTTTGATGAAAACGCAGTCGTTTTATCTTTGGGGACGATAGGTCAATCCGTGATCACTAGTCGGTGCATATTTCATTTTAATAACCATCACAAGACGCGATATTGACTTTGCTTTGAAGATATGGACTTCTTTTGACACCACCATGATTTCCGTTGTTGCCACCACCATTATCGGTGTTTCCACTAATATTACTGCCACTGTTAGGACTTAACAACATGTCCTTGATGGCTCATCTTTCGAGGGTACTGCCTCTAGGGGTGAAATCCTAGAATTTTATGGATGTTGTTTTCAAAAGGTGACATCAAAAGATGTCTTATTCAACAACATTGCGAGTTGCAAACTTTTTGAATGAGGATGCTGATGTTGTGCAAGAGGATGAGATAGACTTCAATGTTCATGTTGCGTAAGATATCTGACATCAGTGCGACTTAATTGCTAAGAACTACGTGTTAAATGAGTTAGAGGATTCTCTCTACTCAGTTTATGCCGGTGTGAAGACAACTAAAGAGTTGTGGGTTGTTTAGTCTCATTTTATTCGTCTAAACTTAGGTTTTTCGTAGCTTTATTCGTATTATTTTCCCTTGTTCCGTGATGTTTTGGTCCGATTTATGTTTCAGGATCATTGGCCTAAATGAGCGTCGAAAGTGGAAAAGAAACGAGAAAAGACGAGAAAACGAAGAAGTGTGCCAAAGGACACGCGACAGACCGTGTCAGCGGCCGCTGACCCATGATCAGCGGTCGCTGACTAGCCAGACTGAGCCAACGCCGCGGCACACGGGTCAGCGGCTGCTGACCTATCTAAGCGGTCGCTGACTCCCCGTTTTTCGCGCGGGCCATTGCAACGAACCCTAGCGCCGCTCGGAACAACCCTAGTCAGCGCCTGGTGACTTCCATAGACCGCTGAGTTTCCTCTCGCTATAAAAAGACACGTCGTGCCATTCATTCGATATATCGCAATTCTCCGCACTTCATCCCGACTCTTTTTGTCACAAATTCCTAGACTAGTTTTCCAGCATATTTCCATTATTTTTAGTTCGTCTCGATCCCGCAGTCAAGGGTCGAGTCTTAGCATTCTAGATAGGATTTTTCGTTCCGTTCTTCGTTTTGGAGTTAGCCGTTTTACAACATTCGAACACCGTTATTTCCAGATTTTCATTGTCGTTTCCAGAGGCCCTTCAAGTATTAATTCAAGTTCGTTTCTTTCCCTTTAATTATTTCTTTGTTTATTTACTTTTACCGTTTATTTCTTTTTATGCTTTCAATTCCTTTCATCGCTTTTAATTTCCAGATTTCTTTCCGTTCTTCTTTCGTCTTCAAACTTCAAGTTCTTTACTTTCCTAGATTAGATTTAATTTTCGTTCTTAGTTTATATTTTAATTGCTTTCTTATTTACTTTCTTCGCCTAGCTATAAAAATCCAAGTCAAACTCTTTTTAATTACTTTCCGTTTTTACGAACAAAGAATATAATCACCCTGCTAAGCCTTCCTTGAGAATACGACTAGGGTCAACTTATTAATCTATAACGAACTCGTTCTCTTGCGAGCAATTTAATAAAATAAATTGAAGGTATATCGGCTGGAAATATTCCTCGTACCCGTTACTGAGTCCCTTTATCAGATAGTGGGTCTGGTCTAAACAACGCCACGTACTGAAAGTTTAAAATAAGTTGAAACATGGGTTGCTTTGAGAAAAAGTACCGTGTTTAGGAAACGAGAATGTTAATATTTATAGTAGCCAAAGTTTGGAGTTCAAGATGATTGATTCTTAATCTGTGATGGAGCAAGTGCAAGAGTTGCAAACTTTTTTTCGACATACAAGGCAAACAAATAACATTTAACATTTCTAATTATGTTCATTGTTGCTGCAATGATCGAGAAGCTTTCAACTATTTTATTCACAAAAAGAATGAGATGGTGTTGGTCTTGAATAGAGAGTTCTAGAGTATAAAGGGGGAAGTGGGGGGGGGGGGGGGGATGTCAGTCCAAAGTTTTCAAGAGTGAGGAATAATGGTGGGCAAACCAAATGAACTTTCTTTCAATGAAAAATCTTTTAATCAATCGTATATATGCATGCAAGATAAATAATGAAATAAATCAGTAGATGACACACAAGGTTATTACGTGATTTATAGATAAATTTTCCACGTCCACGATCTCGATGTGACTCGAGAGTTTCAAATAAATTAGAGAGTGTGAGTTAGTGTGATATACAATAAGATTGTTTACTAATCAAGTGATATTATCACTCAAATCTCCTAAACTTATAAATATCTCTTAAAATAAAATAGCTAAGCAAAGTATGAACTATGATTCTAGTTATAGTGTGTCGAGAGCTTTTCTTAATTCTTTATAATGTGTTGATCGAGTAAGCGTTCTTTGTTTTTCTCTCTTTTTAGAGGGGTATGTACACTCCTCTTTGAATAAAATAGTTGTTGGAGATATTCTAAACTTTATAATTATCGTTGGAAGATCATTCCTTAATCTGCCTCCATGAATTACGGCTTGACTCTCGTTCTGATGACTTGTCATGGTAGATCCATTCGTCCGAGTATAATGGTCATCAGGCTTCCTTTTAGACTATGTGTTGTCAAAGTTAATCATAAGTTCGACCATTAGATTTCAATCCATAAACCTTCATAAGGTCATGCTTATCTCTCCAATCCCTTATTGTCAGCCTTCAAGTCATCACTCTACAACTTGGGCATTGTTAATTGTCCATTAATTAGTGTTGGGCCTTAAAGCTCAATTCGGTGTATTCTCAGTACTATATATATATATATATATGGTCTTTGAGATCTCTCATTTGTAACCTTAGGTATTTTGTAACCTAGCCGTTCAATAAAATTTGTTCTCCTCTCTATCTGTGGATGTAGCTAATTGGTGAACTACGTAAATCTGTGTCTAATTTACGTTTATGTTTCTTATTTTCTCAATTAATTATATTCCGTTACAACACCTTTCATCAATGTGATACCATTATATTTCCTGATAACTTTGCATCCCGTGGAAGAAAACTCAACATCAAAGTTTATATCGCACAATTGGCTTACAAATAATAAATTATGTTTCAAGCCATATGAAACATTATTGATAGATGTATTGCCAACAACTAGAGTACGAAATCCTTTTGGTGTAACCTTTTGAGTTATCACAAAAGGTTACATGTGGTCTTTCTTGCTCAGTGTGGCTTGAGATGAGATTTTTGTCATAAGTCATGTGCCTCGATCATCTTCTATCTACAATCTAACTTGAATGCATCTTGGTTTCTCCTCTTCTTATCTTTCCTGTAACAATGTAATTAAAAAGTCTTAAGATCCAAATTTGGACTAGATCCGGAGTAAAAAGTCAATGCACTCTTGAGAATCCAAACTTGTCTAACAACTCTCACTGAGTTGGTGGACTTGATTTTCATCCCGTAAGAGTTATAATAGATAATCTATAAGAGTTAGAAGATTTATAGTAGTCATGTGTTCCTCTTGGAGGATGTATACTGAGAACTGGTCCTTTTCTGAAACTTCGATGTAGAGTTGGTCTTACGTTAATTTTGGGAAATCAGGAGTCCTGAAAATTTCAAGTTTCTCAATCCTGATTTCGGTCCTGAAAAATTTGGGACTCTAATCGGGACCGAGAAAGTCCCAAGTCCCGATCCCAAAATTATCACCCCTAGAAGTAATTAAAAATTGTAATACTAAATATTTTGTGTTTGCATGCCATAAGAGTATAAAGTCTAATACCAATAAATCTACGAAGAATATATGTTGTTCTGCACATGTTAACATCATCAAACATGGTATTTTTTTTTCCTCAGGGAAAAATACATTCATTGATGAAAAAGGAGATACGATACAACTTGAATCTCATCTACCCAATATTACATTCTCAACCAACTACTAGTCAATGTGTTCCTAGTCCAATTACAATACGTAAAAGGATGAATAACGTTGCCTCTAACATAGCACCAGCTCCCAAACCGACACTTAATCTCCCCCTCAATCCCACAAGTCTATATTCAAACAGCGCGATATTTCTCCATTTCCAAAGCACCCAAACTACACACAACCAAAGACCTCTCATGCGTTTCTTCTTAACCCCACACCCCCACCCCCCCCCCCCCTCCCCAATATCCTAGAGAAGTTAACAAAATGTTTGGCAACGTTTTCAGGGGAAACCCATATCACGCTAGTCCACTCAATAATTTTGCGCCAAACCCTTGATGTTTCGTTGCACCTAAGAAAGAAATGAGAGGCAGATTCTTCCACTTGATTGTACCATGTACATGCCCGTTGTACTACCAGGAGATTGACTGCACCAACCAAATTATCGCACGTTGGAAGTCGGTTTTTCAAGAGATGCCACGCCATAATTTAAGTCTTTAAATGAGATATTGAGTTCCAATTCATCCAGAACTCAATTCCAGAATTATGCATCTGAATCGACTATCCAAAATGTTTGATCAATTCCTGATAAACCTTCTTAGTCGTAAATAGGTCATTTTTCCCTCTTCCCCAGCACGACCCATCCGAAGATCCCATAATTGGGGGATAGTAAATGATGATTGTCATCAACTCCCCAACCATTTCCTGATCCCTACTCCGCAGAGTCCTTCTCCAAGGCAATCTCCATCTCCAAACTCCCTCCTCCCAAATCCACATCTCCTCCAACATACCATCTGATTTGGAACTGAGATGCCAAAGTTAGGGGAACAAGTTTTTAATAGGCTGTTCCCCCGCCCAATCATCCTCCCAAAATTTAATCGTGCTCCCACTCCCCACTTTTTTCCGCAATTTATTACGAAACCATTGTCCTTCGTTTCCTTCGATCAACCACCTTACTCCACCAGTCAGAAGTGCCCCTACGACCACTACCCGCCACAACCCTCTCCCTAATACAATTGAGTTCTACAAATCTCGAGCTCAACACTCTATTCCACAATATGTCATACTATATTAATCGTCTCCACACCCACTTAATAAGGATCGCCTTATTTTACAAAAGCAAATTGATTATACCTAAGCCTCCCTCTTCCTTATCTCTACACAGAGACTCCCATTTTACCCATGCTCCTTTTCTGTTTCCAACATCACCTCCCCAAAGAAATATGCACTGTAAACTTCTTAGTTTGTTAGCAATAAGTTTTGGCATAAGGAACAAAGAAAGTTTGTATATTGGAATAGCAGTGAGAATGGATTTACAAGGACATTAGCTTTTCCAGTTGAAACACAAGTGTTGATCCAGAAGCACCACTTTTCCGGAAAACCCAATTTTCCAAGCATGTCGATCAGAAATTTCCAGGCGATAGAGTCGTGAGATTTAGCAAAATCAACTTTAAATAGGATCTGTCTATCTTTATTGACTTTGGATTCTTCAATAATCTCGTTAAGGACGACCACTCCCTCTAGGATGTTTCTTCCACAAATAAATACCGATTGAGCGTCGCCGATGATCCCCTCCATCACCACCTTCATCCTGTTCACTAACACTTTTGCAATAATCTTATAGAGACTTCCAATTAAAGAAATCGGGGAAAAATATTTGGGCTCAAACGCCCCTTCCTTCTTAGAAATAAGATCGATAAATGAAGAATTACAGCCTCTCACAAAATTCTCGTTGACATGAAATTCAACAAAGACTCTTAAAAGATCATTTTTAATAATTTCCCAACAAGATTTGAAAAAATTGAGATTAAATCCATCAGAACTCAGTCTCCTTGATCCGTCACAACCCCACACCGCCTCGTGAATCCTCTTCAAAGAAAGACTCAATAAGTTTCATAGCCTTATCAATGTTCAGAACATAGGTGGCGAAGTCGTTATGAAGAACAATTACCCCCAAAGATCTTCTCTGAAATTGAGTTCGAAAATGCTCTTGAATCGTATCTTTGACCCTGCAAGGCTTTTCATTCCATTGGCCATCTATATTGATCCCTAATATATTACTTGTCTTGCAATTATTGTTGATATACTTGTGAAAGAAACTGTTATTCATGCCGCCGTCCTTCAACCATCGAATTCTCGCCTTTTGGGCCAGAAGAGATTTGTAGAATGTGAAGACGTAGTTGCGCCATTTTCTCATTTCTAGAATACACTTTCTCGTCTGACAGACCAAACACATCATCACAAATGTCAATCTTGTGAATGTCCTCCCTCAACTCATGTATCCTTTTATCTATCCTTCCAAAGTGCTCGGCATTCCACGTTTTGAGGGTATATTTGAGTCTCTTTAATTTTTCCTTGAACACAAAGCACCCCCATCCCTCGATACCTCATTCCTTCCATGAATCAGCCACAACACTTTTGAACTCAGGATGGGATATCCAAGCGTCGATAAACCAAAATGGTTTTGGGTCACAGTCAGCTTTAGTCGCCAAGCACAATGGGACAATGATTAGAAACTGACCTAGGGACCCCTCTAAGGATAGCATTGGGCCACAAGGTCTCCCAACCATCAAACATGGTATAGTTAACATTGGATGGTGTCTATTGATACCATAAAGTCCACAATCATAATTAAAATGATATTCTCGTGTCCACCGTTGTAGAAACATGAAATATATATATTGGCGTGAGAGATAAACTTATTGTTGGATATGTCAATACAAATTTCTAGTTGTTGTTGTATTTTGTTTTTGTATATATATAGAACATCTGTTGTATTTGTTTTATACGTTTTTGGTCTCATTTCCATTGTGTTTATGGTCTCATAATGCTTATGTTTGTCGTTCAAGATAATGTTTTGGTTTTCTATATGCTATATTGTAGGTAAAAATCGACAAAATGGTTAACGAGCCTTGACAATAGAAACGAGACCAAAATACGAAGAAAAGGGAAAAATGTGCACCTTGGCCGAAGATGGGCCTAGCGGGCGTGTAGTACCCCGAAATACTGTAGCTGTAATTAAATGATGATTAAGGTTTAATTAGGGCATTGCATCCTTAAGAGAATATAATTATGAGATAAAGAAGAGTTTGAGGAATCTATTATATGATTTAGAAGAAAGAATCTCGATTATTTTGTTAAGAAAGAAAATGGAATTTACTAATTCCATATTAGAGCTAAAAGAAAGGGATTGAGATAGAATAAACTCAGACGAAGCATACCCCTCAGAAGAGAAATTTTTTATCTATTAGATAATATAGAAAAATGGAATTAGAAATTTCATTAAGCTAGAAAACAGACAAAATAGAGAATAAAAATTTATTATCGCAATTTCGGCAATAATTAAATAAGTTTTCGGTTAAAACTCAGTTTGAGAATTTAACAGCTGTAGGAATACCTACAAATTATGCCCGATTTTATTATGTATATAGAAGAGATTATTATGAAGATTTTGCTAGAAAATATTGTTTTAGAAGGAATTTATTTAATTAAAATTTATTCGGTATTTTAAAATTTGAATAAGTTGTCCAAATGAACTCGGAATCACGAACGGTCTGAACCGGTGAATTCCTTGTGTCGAGATGGGCCATCCAGCATTGAAATCTTGAAGCACGAAAAATGAGGAGTCGGGACGTTCTAGAAGGTCCTAGAGATGTGTAGATGATTATTTTATTAATTAACTAATAAAATATCTTAACTTAAGACATAAGGACACTTATTTAATTATTTTTCATCATCTTCTACCTCATTTCTCCTTCATAATTTCGAGCTCCCCCTTCCTCCATAGACAAAGAGAGTTTCTCCTTCCATAATCAAATTTTAAGCTAGATTTGAGTTCAAATTTTGAAAAGAAGTGATCTTTGAGGTATTTATCCATCATCCTTACCTCTTTAATTTGTAGAAATGGAAGAAAGTTTATGTATTTATCTATGATAAACTATGTTTCATAATTCATGAGATATGATGTTAATTTTCAAATATGTTGTATGAAATGAATAGAATTTCATGAATTAGGTAATGTTTTGGAAAGAATTGCATAAGAAGATGGATAATTGGATTTGCCCTAAATCTTCTACATGAACCCTAATTTGATTTTGAAGAATATGCATGAATTTGCTTGAATTGAGTATAGATAAGTGTCATTAGGCATCAATAAACATGATTAGAGTAAGAAATTAGAGCAAAATCCAACCTTCTTAGAAATTTGATAATGGCCGAAAATTGATGAATTTTGTTCTATAAGATTTTGATTTTATTTATGTAAATTGAGATCATATTTGAGTTCAATGGTATGAATAAAGCTTAGAATAATTTATGGGAAATTTTTCATGCACTAGAATTTGATTTTTAAAAAAATCTAATGGTTAATGAAGTTTCATAGTTTACATATATGTTGATGGTAATTTGCTTAGATGATGATGAATAGGAGTTAATTAGATGATAGTAAGCATAGATAAATCAAGAGATTGAAGATAGAATTATCATTTCATTAAGATTCATAAATAGCTTGGAGAAGGGGATGATCCAAAGATACATATAGAGGCTTTAATTGTTTGATCTAAGATCATATTTGGGATGAGAAAAGAATATGATGGTTAATGTAAATTAATTAGATTTAAAGAGCCATGTATGTGAAAGTTAGAAATTTTTAGTTTGGTAAGTAAAGAAGAATATATATATATTTCTTAAGTATGAGGTCTTAAATATGAAGTTGGGTATGCAAGTAAGCTTAGAATACATAATTAGGTGTGTTTATAAGATTGTACATAATGAAATAGATAAGGGATGCAATGACCCGAAAGAGAGTAAACCGATAGTAATTCAAGTTAAGATAAAGGATTATATGGAGTAATACCTTTCTAATGTACTCCAAATTTATATATTTAAGGTACAAGTGGAGTAGAAAGAAGAGGAACGAATCCCAAGAAAGAAGAAGACGAGCCTTTGACTTATATAGAATAAGTCAGTCAGGTGGGCATATTTCTTTTAAAGTATGCATGCTATTTATGAAACATGAGATCATGCATTTTATTTGAAAGATGTGACTTGCATGTTTTAAGTATGAAGTATGATGTATGATGCCTATCTACGAGAGAATTACGATATCGGCCCTATGCCGGACGAGCTGCCGGTAAGGGTTTGTGTACACATATGTGACCGTGAGCCGGTGAGCGAACTGGCCGGTCATAGTGTTGAAGGGGAGGCCTACCTTTCAACACAAGAAGTGCGTAGATATGGTGTATTTGCTTGATTTTGTCTGCAGACATCAGTATGATTTAATTATGTTACAGTTTGAGCATGAGAATGTTTCATTTTTAAAGAAAGTATTTGCAAGTCACAAGAGCATGTTTTTAAAAGTTTTTGGCAACGTGCCCACTGAGTACATATCGTACTCATGCCCTGCATATTTTTTTTTAATGTGCAGGTTGAGCAGCGGAGATGGAGATGGGGTTGAATGCTGGTTTTGAGCTTGTTTTCCCATGCTTGTTCATATATGTATCTAGTTGTTTCAAAGATGTTATACTTTGTTATCATCCACTCTTTTGATTAGGGAAAACCGGATTACTTTTGTTACCAATATGAATGTTGTGTACTGTTATGTCTGGTTAGTTTGTGGCATTCATATTGGTACGTTTCCCTTGGTGAATCATTGTGTTCGACCTAGTTCCTTGTTGTATGAGGTTTCCTCTTGATGAATTGAGTTTCGAATCATAAATTTTCTCGTATGTTTGTTTTAGCCGAAACAGGGCAGCCTCTGAAATCCTTTTTCTGCCTATTCCACTTGTCCGAATTTCTGGAAATTTTATACCATTGTACAGATCTTTTCGTTACCTTTCTAACGGGTCTTTCGGATCTAAATTCGGAGTCCGTATGAGAAAGTTATGAGCTTTTGAAACTTCAGTGTCAAATCCGCCAGCGAGTCCTGCGAAAATGTGATCTTTGTTTTCGAGTTTAAACTTTGTTTCAAAGAATACAGTAAACTAGTCGAGTCATGGTCTAATTGCTTAACTAAGAGAGGGTTAAGAAATTGGGCTGTGACAGGGCGCTAGACCTTAGCGCTCGCTAGGTCGGAGCGCTGCAGCAGACAGAACAGGGGCCTTGCGACCGCTACCCCCTAGCGGTCGCTAGCCCCTGGGAACTCGAAGGCAACAGAGCATAGGGGTAGCGATCGCTACCCCCCCAGCGGTCGCTACCCCTTGACGCTGGAAAGATGATCAGAGAGTCAGGATAGCGAGCGCTACCCCCTAGCGCTCGCTAGCCTGACGGATTTTTCCTTATCTATTTAAACCTCCACCGCTATGCAGACGACATTCTTCCTTCACGTTTTTGTACTTCTAGTTTAGGGTTTAGACCACAAGAGAAAATACTTTTAGTCTAGATTTTTATTTCTTGCTCGTTCTTCAATTTAGTTGTGGATTCGTTCGTGATTCAAACCTGGAGTACTTTAATGCATTATTTTTCCTTTCAATCCGTGAGTTCTTTTACTGCTTTCTTTATTGCTTTATGATTTATTTTCTTTCTGCTCTGTTATTGATTAATTTCCAATTCAGTAATATAAATCTTCCAATCATGTTAATTAATCAATTCAAATCATGTTTCAATTCAGTTTCCTTAATTCATTGTTCTTAGATTTAGGATTTAATTACTTTATTAGTTTTCGCCTAGATAGATTAATTATATTAAAAATCCAAAACCCTCTCTTTTTAATTGCTCTCTGTTCTGCGACATACATATAAGCCCTGCTTAGCCTTCCTTGAGAATACGACTTAGGGTTAACTTATTAGTATACAACGAACTAGTATTCTTGCGAGCAATTTAATACAATAAATTGGATGTATAACGGCTGGAAATATTCCTCGTGCCCGATACTGAGTCCCTTTATCGGACAGTGGGTCTGGTCTAAATAATGCCACGTACTGACAGTTTAAAATAAGTTGAAACATTATTTTTCAATTATAAAAAATATCACAATGTATACTATAACAGAAATAAAATTCTTCTTTCTTCTTCTACAAGCTCATACTTTGCGATCTCTCTTTACAATTTTTTTTCAATCTATTGATATTTTCAACATGGTATCATAGCACGAGCACATCTGCTGCGCCTGATATTCATCATCTTCTTCGTTGCCATCTCGTGCAGAATCTCGACGGTGTTGTCGTCGTGGAGACTGTTTCACCCAGCGTTGATTCATTCTCTGTAAGTACTTGTATCCTTTTGTTCTTATTCATTCTTTCTTCCATAGAAATAAAACATCGGAGGCAACACCTCTATTCTCTATCTTTGTTTTAAGTATTGTTTCACCATCAAATTCGATTGTTCCTTCCTTGGTTGATTTTCAATTTCTCATCTCGATTTGTTTGCCTTTTGTTTTTACTAATGGTCAATCGGTTTTCTATCTCTTTTCGATCAATTCGGTTTTGTCTCTATTTCTCACCGAGTGTCAAGTCTTGTTTATCTCTTCGATTAAAATCAAGTTTTTCAATTTTGATCTATTAATTCTCTGTTCTCACCGAGTACAATCAATCTCTTTCGTTCACTCTAATTAAATCTAGAGTATAATGTCTTTCTCTCCTAAAATGATTGCTTCGTCTATTCGATATAAATTGGTTCTTTCTATATTTGTCTTCTATCTCTGATTGGAGTATTCTTCTATATCTGATTGGAGTAGCTTGATTCTCTATTAGTCTTCTCTAAGTCAATCTTGTTTTTAGTTTAGTTGTGAGCAAAATCTGTATGGATTTGTGCTTATCTCTTTGTCTTAATTCTCTGTATGTGGAAGTTGTTATGTGAGAGTTGTTAAACTTGAAGTGTACGTCTTTTTTGAATTATGTTGTGTGAAGATTGTTCAATTTTGTTTGCAAGGTGTTTGTGGAAATGTCAAAGTGAATGTATAAAATTCACCAAAATTATGTTCATCATGTATTGAGGAGCTTGCATTGAGATTACGTTGGGGATTTCGTTGAGCCGCTCCACCCGAGGTGAAGTATATTAGATTGTTGAAACAATGTGAGTTGTGTTACTATGGCTGAAGAATTAGTTTTTTTCGTTCCATATGTTGGAGGAGAATAATATGGTCACATGTTGCTATTTCTTCTGGAAACAATTTGCACTGTGAAAGAGACATGCGTGAGGGACAAAGTCGTGAAGTCATTGTGCATAATTTGAGCTCAAATGAAGGGAAATAATTTGATTGATGCACTAATGCCTACAATTAGGGAGTTAGGTTTTTTTTTTTTTTTTCTCTTTTGTCAAGATGGTTTGTCTCCCTCCCATCTCGAGGAGGAGTATTAGAAATGTAGGTTACATTATTTTATTTTTGCATACAAATAGAACATTTCTTTTATTTTTCATCAATAAAAAATGTCATAATGTAGTCTATTAGAGAAATAAAATTCTTCTTTCTTCTTCTACAAGCTCATACTATGTCTTCTCTCTTTACAATGTACGAAAAATATATGTACATGTTAACATCATAACACATCATAGAGTGAGCAGTGGATGGTGTCTTTTGGTGCCAAAAAGTCCACAATCATAATATAAATGATATTCTTGTGTCCACCATTGTAGAAGCTTGAAATATATATTGGTGTGAGAGATAAATTTGTTGGAGATTTCAATTCAAATTTCTACCTATTTTGATTTGAAAATGTCCATTAAAGTCATTGAATATTGTGTGCTTTTTTGTCAATTATAAAAAAGAAATAAATCAATTTTGGGCAATTAAATTGGAGCAAAGAAACAACTACCCAAAATTGATTGATTTTTTTGATTTGTAAGTAATTTTGACAATCCAAACTTACATGATCTTCTTAAATATTTCAAAACTCTATTATTTCATTGTGATGTTATCATTTGCTGGTAAACACCTTGTTAATTGACTTTTTTTTAATAGTGTCCTCTTGATCTTCAACACTTCAATGCTTCTTCTAATTGTAATAGTTTGTTGGGAACCTTTTTGATGATTGTGGAAATCATTATTTATATGTTTTGATGATGCGAAACCATATTATATATGCATAATATTAAAATGTGCTTACGCTTTAATGTCTATTGATGCTTTGATGTTTATGCTTTATTTCTGTCTAGAATAGATAGACTCAACAGATGGTTAAGTGTAAGGACAGATCGATGAAAGACAGATCGTGTCCATAGGAACCATCTGTGTTCTCAATAGTAGATCAGCTAACATGAAAGATCAGGTTGAGTTTACAACCTGTGTCATAGAGCTTGATCTTATTTTGTCTATCTAGTAGAAGGGAGATCAACCTGTAAGGCCAGATTAAATTAATGATCTGTGCTATAAAGATCGACCTTGTGGTGTAGCAGGTTAAGTCAAAATGTGAGAACAGATCGATGTAACGATCTGTTCATAGGACTAACATGATCCATCTAGACTTAGTTTTTATTGCATCTTTTATCGCACAGCATGCAAGCATTCTTACCAAGGACAGATCGATAGAAGATCGATAGCAGATCGATGGACAGCTAGCTGTTTATAGACTCCAACAGCTAGACATCAACAACTAGTGATCAACAACAAGTGATCAACAGCTAGACATCAACAACAAGTGATCAACAGATAGTGATCAACAGCTAGTGATCAACAGCAAGTGATCAACAGCTAGACATCCACAACTAGTGATCAACAGCAAGTGATCAACAGCTAGACATCAACAACAAGTGATCAACAGATAGTGATCAACAGCTAGTGATCAACAGCAAGTGATCAACAGCTAGACATCAACAACAAGTGATCAACAGCTAGCTGTATACATCAACAGCTAAGAAACAAAGATGCACCTGCTCAAAGAACATCGAGCTGTGTATATCAACAGCTGGACTTGAAGGAAAATGAATTCACCTGTTCACAGCAGCGAGATGTGTATAACAGTAGATATCAACAGCTGGATGTCAAACAGCTAAACATCAACAGTTAGACGCCAACAACTGGACTTCAACAGCTAGACGTCAACAGATGATATACAACAGATAGCTGTGTATATCAACAGCTAGACTTCAAGATTTCGAAGGTGAACGAAATCCACCTGTCCACAACAGATAGCTGTGTATCAACAGCTAGTCTTCTAGATTTCATTGGGGCTGCATTGAAAGATGGAAAGCTAACTGTGGAAGAAGAAACAAGGAAAACGATCTGTACATAACAGATCGATCTAACGGATCGATAGCAGATCGATCTGTTGTCTATAAGGAGTCAGCTCTATGTTTATTGGATACAACCTGCTCGCCTAAAGGTTGTTTTAATCCACCTGTTCCTATGAGGTTCAAACGAGCTGCTCATCCCAGTTGGAGGAAACTTTAATCTACCTAAATTGATAAAGCCTACCTGTCCTATGCCACGTCAACATCCACGTAGGACAAACTCCAACGGCTAGAAGTACAATCAGCAGTCAACGGTCAAAAGAGCATTTAATGCTTACTGCAAAAGTTGCAAAGACTTCCAACGGCTATAATTCAAATATGCCTATAAATACTTCAAGCCTTCTTCAGAAATGGCGTTCGTGAGTTCGTGATCTTGAGTGTTGTAAATTAGAGAGAGATCATCATATTCTGAAGATAAACCCGCTAGAACTTACATTAGTTTTGAGCCTACAAAGCCCATAGTTCTAGTTTCCTCCATAGCCAAAAGCTCGGAGGAAGAACGATTATAAAACTGAACCCAGATCTCGTACTTGACGAGTTTAAACAAGAGAGTTGTAATCTCGTACTCAACGAGAATAAATAAGCAAGTTTTAGCTCGTACTCAACGAGGATAAATAAGCGAAGGATCCAAGGTTAAGGGATTCATCGATCTAGCTTTGATCGATCGTGGACGTAGGGGGTTTCCCGAACCACGTTAAATATTGTGTGTTCTTTTATATTTTGCATTGCATTAGTTTGATTCTTTGTTTATCACTTCACCAGTGAGCTGTTACCCAACAGCGAGCTGTGCATTTGAATCAACTTCATAAAGAACACTCGGTATAAACAAAACATATTTTCTAAGTGTAAGAGCAACCAACATACTCACAGCTTCCGCACACGATCTGTGTTTGGACAGATCGTCTGGTAAGCTCCAGCTAGCTGCCAGTCTATCTGCTCCTTGATAGATCGCTCACGTTCTGTGTTGAGAACTTACTTGAGCAGCTAGAACTCTCTCTACAACAGAGGAGATCGACTGCTATTAACAGCGAGCTGATTCTCAACCTGCTGTTCAAACAGCCAAACGCGAAAAGTTGGATTGTGGTGTATTCCCCCCCCCC
>JAPKLX010000024.1:169998-191084 GCA_026898415.1 Leonotis leonurus | reverse complement strand
CCCCCCCCCCCCCCCCCCCCCCCCATACACCACACCTGCTCTCCCCGAGACCCAACATAGTTTAATTAAAGTATACAACATTTAATGAAGTTTTAATAATTATGATCAAACTTAAAATATTTCATATCATATTTTGATATATATATATATATATTAGGGTGAGTTCTTATTAAAACCAACTTTTAGATAGTAAGTTAGGAACTAATATAAATCCTAGATTAGATAAAATTAATGATTTAGATGTAATCATACTTATTGTAATTATGAATATGAAATATCCTAAAATAAATCATTGAGGGTAGACAAGTAAAAAGTGCACAAACTAAACTATTCTGTAAAAAATGTCAAAAAAATATAATCATTCCATACGCAATTTGTGAAAAATTATGGAGCAAATAATTAAATTGTTTTTCTTAATAAATGAAAATATGCAACCATACAATTATATATTTTGTGCTTAGTAAATCAAAATATGGAATCAAATTAAGAAATTCAATTTATTTGCTTAAAAAATTACATTCATTTGCCTATTTAATGAAATTTATTTGCTTAAGATACTAATTAGATTTGGCTGCAAATAATTTAGGTCTATTAACATAATAAATTATGGAGTTAAACAATTTACATTTATTTGCTTACTACAATGAATTAAATTGTTTAATACGTTAAATTTATTTTCTTAATATATTAAAATTTTGAATGAATAATTAAATTAATTTTATATATAAATAAATATATATATTTTTTTTATATTAGATGTCAATATGTGATATCATGTTTGCTTATTGAATTTAAACTATTTGCTTTATAAATGTAATGTATTTTTTTATGAACAAATTATTTTTTATTTAATTATATCACTATCTAGATTTTATTTTTAAAATAAATTTATTTGCTTAAATTACTAATTATATTTGCTTAAATCTAAGTTAAATCATAATTAACTGAAGTCATAACCTCATTACATAACACAAATATTAACGAAGTTTGAATCTCGAGTCTATTACAAAACGGTCTTAGCTAGTAGCGGAAAGTGAGATCGACTTGACGAAAATTCTACGTAAATGAAGACACGTAGAACCCCCAAGAGTCAGCTACTAGGAGACCGACAAAAAGCCCAACGTAGCACCCAATCTTCATCGTTTTGTTAACCTGCACGTTTAGAAATACATGCAGGACTGAGTACAAAAGTACTCAGTAGACATGTGCTGAAATCGCAAACACACACATATAACTATCTAGCCATTTCAAGTGATACATAGGGATTTTTGTCTCTAAAGTACCTATGTTCACAAAAACTTATCTTTGAGAAAGTTCTAAGTTTGACTGCAGTCCTAGTACTTTGTAATAAACCATATTTGAAGCTACTTTTTTCCGGGGAAGTGGCCACTTCCCGCAGACACTCGACCGGTCAACATCTGGATGACTCACGGTCCTGTGTACACTAGTCCGAGTAGTATATCTAATCTACTGAGACCCGAATTCGATTGTAAATAAACAGATAAACATCATACATAAATCAAAATATTTATGGCCAGATTATAGCTTGCAGTTGGATCTTGATATATCTACTTTTTTTTATGTGAATGTGAGTTATGAAATCTGTAATTGGATCTCCCTATAGGTTCTATTGCTAAGGTCTTATGTCAGTTATGTTTGATGGGTTCTACGACTGTGAAGTAGTTCAAATCATGTGGAAAATTCATGTTTCTAAGTTCAAGTTAGATTCCAATAGTTGTACAGTCCTAGTTTTCTTATTACAAGTTATGTGGTGGTCTAAACTTATTTTTCATAGCAAGAGTTGATATGAACATTATGCTATGGTCTAGGCATCTAATCATGTATGTCACTAAATTTTCTAATGGTGCATATACACTATCCAGTTGAGATTTCAGTCTCTATTCTTTTACCTAAAGTGTGGTTTGGAGAGTGGTTAGTGAGCTGCTAGAATTTGAGAAGAACTTCTCTTGAGTTCTTCTTGAAGGTGTGAGTGCTCACTAGGTTGGGAAATGTGAAGAGGCATTAGAAGTTGAAACTGAATTTACAGTCTTAGAATGGCTGGGGAGTTTAGGCTAGCTCACCTTAGGAGTTTTCTACGTGAGTTTGAAGTGGTAGAGCCTCTTCTAGGTTTCCCCTCTTTGTCCAAATGTGTTGAGTATTTGAGAGTAATTTTGTGGGGTGTAAAAACCATCCTAAGGCTGAAAGTTGGGTATTTATATGGGAGTGATGGTCTGGGGTTTAGCCATTTAGTTGCTGAATGGGATTGGTGTTGTAGAACTTCTAATTTGTTTTATTCGTCTCTATGTTGCAGGTCTCTCCAGGGTGTCAGGCTGCACAAGATCAATTCTTGGTATTCTCCCCCTCTTTCCTGCCCTTCTCTTCTTTTGGCCAAGGTAGAGGTAAGCTCTATTCAAGACTTCTCTCTTTCTTTCATTTATCTAGGTCTGCACTAATAGACCTTCTTATGTAGTAATTTAGAATACAAAGTCCCATGTACTTCCCTTTTCTACTTTTGTAGCTTTGTAGTGTGACTCACACATCTCTTTCTCCTAATTTCCTTTTGTTTTATATGGTTGCAGGTAGGGGTGAGAATTTAGGACCGGGACCTAGGAAAATCCCGGTCCCGTCCCGAGTCCCGAAATTTCTGGGATCGGGACCTGGCAATTGAAAATTTTCGGGACTCGGGAGTCCCGAATCCCGATCGGGACTGTCCCGAGTCCCGAAATGAATACATTCCTAATTATGTAATTTCTGAAATATTGGAACCCTAAATCACTCCACTCTCACCCCTTAGTCCTCCCAGCGCCTCACTCCTCAGAATACCCTGCTCAAGTCCCAGCCACCGCGCCGCACCGCCACTGCGCCGCATTGCCACTGCACCGCCACAACACCACTATGACGTCTTGCACGCACGCCTCAAAGAATGACCATGAATGCGCCCGATTAACACAAGAATTTCAGTTGCTTCCCCAATTTCATAATCTAAGCAAGATATATTGGAGGTACTTTAAACTTTTCTTATATTTGATTTAGAATCTGTTTTTGTTTCAATTTCGGACTGATTTGCAAGACTGGAGTTCGTTGATGGTAAATGATAGACAATTGAATTTGCTTTAGATCCATAACACAATCCTTTTTACCCACTTCTTTTAAAAATTAAGATAAGATATTTGGATGAACTAGTTTAACTTGTACTATTTTTACCATGCTTGGGTTGTGAATTGTTTCTTTTTGTATATGAATTAGGCTGGTAGAGCTTTAAGAAAATAAGAGATATTGATAGCTCTGTAACAAGAGATCTTGCATAATCAGTAATAGATATTATTTTGACCATATCCATTTTGAGAGAATCTTTAATCAAGAAAATGTTAAAAGAACACATGCCAGCAATCATGTGCGTTGCATTTCTTTCCTTTATTACTATAAAAATAATGTGATTTTGTATTGAATCTACAAATGAGCCTTTTCTTGGTTTTGTTTGGATAACATTAGCTGGGTTATTGAGTAGTGATGAAAATGGATGAGATTTTCACTTTGAATGCTGAAGGAATTTCATTTGAAACAGTAGCTGTGGTAGTTGGTGTTGGGCTCTTAACACTATTACTTATCAGTTGATATGTGATCTATGGCTCAAGGAAGAGTTCCTCTACCCTCCCTCCTCCACCTGGTTCTTTTCCACTTCTTCACTTTCTTCATTTCTGCTTCTTCACTCTGTGTGTGTGTGTGTGTGTGAGTGTGCTTTTAGTGTATGAAGGTAAGGAGAATTATTATGCATTTAACGTGTTTGTAGAATTGACTGAACCAAGCTGTGCTGAAAGAGTTTAACTTAGCTTAGATCGCCTCTGCAAAGTACTAATATTTATTTGTCATTCTAGAATTGGTCAAACTTGATGTTCGTGATAGATCACTGTTCCAACTTATTTTAAACTGTAGTACGTGGCGTTGTTTAGACCAGACCCACTGTCCGATAAAGGGACTCAGTATCGGGCATGAGGAATGTTTCCAGCCAATATACTTCCAATTTATTATATTAAATTGTTCACAAGAGTATGAATTCGTTATAAAGAAGTAAGTTGATCCTAAGTCGTATTCTCAAGGAAGACTAAACGGGGCTTTATCTATGTTGCAGAAAGAAAGTATTTAAAAAGAGATAGTTTTGGATTTGTAATCTAATTAATTATCTAGGCGAAAACTAATGACGCAATTAAATCCTAAATCTAATAGCAATGAATTAAAGAAACTGAATTGAAACATGTTTGGATTTGATTAATTAACATGATTGAAAGATTTATATTGCTAATTTAGAAATTAATCAATAACACAGCAGGAAGAAGAGAAATTATAAAGCAGTAAAGGAAATAGTAAAAGAACTCACGGATGAAAAGGAAATATACTGAATTAAAGTACTTTGGGTTTGAATCATGAATGAGTTTACAACTGAATCGAAGAACGAACCAGAAATAAAAATCTAGACTAAAGTGTTTTCTCTCGTGGTCTAAACCCTAGACTAAAAGTATAAAAACGTGAGGAAGATGTATGTGAAGAATCACGCGTGGGCGTTTAAATAGGTAGGCAGAATCGCGCCAGGGTAGCGCTCGCTAGGGGGCAGCGAGCGCTACCTTGGCTCGCTGGAGATCTTGACTGAAGCAGGGGGCAAGCGAGCGTTGGGGGGGTAGTGCTCGCTAGGCCCCCTCGCTGACTGAAGTTTGAAAGCAATGGGGTAGGCTCGCTAGGGGGGCAGCGAGCGCTAACCCATTGTTCTGTCTTCAAAACATTTCAGGGGCCAGCGGTCGCTGGGGGCTAGCGACCGCTAGCCCCACGTTCTGTCTTTCCTTCGTGGCATAAGCCAGCGGTCGCTAGCGGCTAGCGACCGCTAGGCATGCGTTCTGCCTTCTCTATCTTCTCTTCTAGAACAATGTTCCACTTCGTGTGTCGATCTTTACCTAAAATGTAACATATAGAGCACAAAAGCATCAAATCGAACGATAACAAGCGATACGATAGACTAAATTATGAGAGAAACGAGACCGAAAATAGATAAAACAATCACAACTTATATCTGTTTTGCAATCATGGCCTCACTTTTAAAAATTGGCAATGAAGGCAAACTTTGTAATTTTTGCAATTGAAGTTAACCCTCTATTTTCTAGGTCGTCAATACGGATCTGCATAGGCTTTTGCGTGTTTGAACATATCAGTTATTGGGAAAATGATGGGGCCACCAACGAGTGTAAACGACATCACTTTGACTTAATTAAGCACAAATAAAAATGGAATAAGATTGGGATTTGTGCCTAGTTAAGCTTAAAGCGATGTCGAAGTCATTAGCCTAATGGCCAGAAAGTCTACTATAAAAGAGTGTACGATGACGCCCACATCATGTTTCCAAATGCAGTAAAAACTGGGAATGTCCTAATTGCAAAAATACAAAGTTTATGCATTATTATGCCAAAGTTTAAAAGTGAGGTTGAAATAGGGTATAAGTTTGTGATTTAACTTGCAATTTGCAATTTGCAATATTGATCTTAATGTTATTTCTTTATAATCATTTTCGTGTCTTTCAAACTTGCATTTTGATGTTCAATGATGTTCAGTGCATGCACTAGAATATTTTCTTGTTGCATATATTTTTCATTTCATGTTTATAGCTTCCTTTTATCTGCTCATAGTAGTTTATTTTTCATATTGGGATTTTGTCTTAAAGCGTATATTTTCATGCTATTAAGTTAGATTCTATTATTTTATATAATAAGTCAGATGCTATTATTTTAGATACATTAATGTAAAATATCATTATTAATATTAATTTAGTTTGTTTATATTTGTTTAGATGGAGGATTATCAAAATCAAACTCAAGAACCACTGCACGATAGTAATGCGGTTGGTGATGAAGTAGATATGGAGAGTCTTGAAGATGTGAGTATAGAAGAAATAGGAGAAGATGTGGTTGAACCCAATTCCAAGAAACAAAAAACTACAACCAACTCCAAAAGATCAAAATATTGGGAGGGATTCAGTGTTGTAACTTTTCTAGATGGAGATCCTCCAAAAAAAAGTTACAAAGGGGCAATGTAAAACGTGTGGGAAATTAATTACAGCGGATTCTGCAAAGTGTGGGACGAACGGGTTGAAAAAGCATTTGGAAGCGTGCAACAAAAATAAGGCAGGGCAAGTGTTCAATCGATGCTAAACTACCAAGTTAGCACTGATGAGACGGGGAAAGTGTCGTTAACGAATTTGAAATTCGACCAACAAAGATGCAGAATTAAGTTGTGCGAGATGATAATCCGTGATGAGTTGCCCTTCACACACGTGGAGAGAGTGGGGTTTAGGGGTTACTCAGAAGCCTTATGTCCTCAATTCAAGATTCCGGGTAGACACACAATTAGAGCTGATTGTGTGAAGATGTTTTTGGAGCGCAAGATGTCATTAAAGTCATTTTTTCAATCAAAGGGCATGGGAAAAGTTTCTATAACCACAGATTGTTGGACATCGATTAATAACACAAATTTCATTTGTGTTACTGCACATTTTATCGATAAAGATTGGCAGTTGCACAAGAAGATCATCAGCTTTTGCAAGATTCTCGGCCACAAAGGAGAAGATATTGGTGCTGCAATCATATCTTCGTTGGAGGGTTGGGGTTTGCAGAAAGCTCTTTGTTGCACAATGGACAATGCTTCGGCAAATGATGTTGCAATCAAGTTCATGAAGCCGATCTTTGAGAGTTGGGGTACAAGCCTTGCAAGTGGAAAGTATATGCATATGTGATGCGTTGCACATATCATTAATTTGATTGTGTCTGATGGGTTAGAAGATATTGCATGGCAAGTCTGTGAGACGAGTTCGAGAGACCGTGAAGTGGATAAAGGCTTCACCAGCTAGAATTCAAGAGTTCATGAAGACAGTGAAAGTTTTAAATGTTGATTGTTCGAAGACCTTGTGCTTGGATGTGCCAACAACGTAGAACTCTACATACTTGATGCTAGAGACGGCCCAGCCATATGAGAAGGCATTGCTTGTCTTTGGATACAGTAATAGAGAATTTACAATTGATATGAATCAGAAGAAGTATAAAGATGGAATTCTTGGAGTTCTAGAAGATGCTGATTTCCTCCACGTATCCAAGTTGTGTGATTATTTGTGGAAATTTTATGATTTGACCCTACTCGTCTCCGGCACCACATATCCCACCACATTTATTTTTTAAAGAGATGTGTGAGTTATTTGATCTCATCAATGGATTAGAGTTGGATGAAGATGATGAAGTTAGTAGCATGGCCAAGCGGATGAAGACGAAACTTGAGAAATATTGGTTGGAAGACATGGACTTGAATCCGAGGATGAACAAGATTTTTTATATTGCTGCAGTATTAGATCCCAGACAAAAACTGATGCATGTAGAAAAGTGCTTGAATGCGGTGTATGACGAAAACTGGGCAAACTTACTGGCGGGGGAGGTCAAAAGCTCATTGGATGAGCTGTTTGAGATTTATAAGAAGAATATGATTACAACCTTATCACCAGTAGTCAATACATCTCCCATAGGGCCTCCTCGTACATGTACGGCTCGACCTAATCGTCGCGGACTTCGATCTAAGTCTTCGTTAAGCCAACTACAGGTTGGAGAAACACGACCTAATGCTACTATTTCAGAGATTGATCTCTATCTATCAGAGAGTCAATACGTGATGTCTTCAACGGAAGCAGCTTCTTTTGACATACTTCAGTGGTGGTCGAAAAATAGCCCGCGTTTTCCAATGATGTCTGAGATAGCTAGAGATGTTTTGGCCATCCCTATATCTAGTGTTGCATCTGAGTGTGAATTTAGCACAGGGGGGCGAGTTCTCTCTCAATTCCGAAGTTCGTTGACTTGCAATATGGTTGAGGCTCTTATATGTGCCCAAGATTGGCTGAGATCTAGTTCAATTGAAAAAATTCTCAATGATGAAGAAGATGTGCCTGAAGCTGAAATGGAAAAGGAGTATGATAATGGTAAGTACTTGCTTTTAATTATAATAATCTAATGTAAATAATTAACTTATGTTTTATTTATTTTTTATAGTTCTGATTGAACTTGGGATTATTGATGGAGCTGGACAAAGCATTGGCATTGTGCCCAACAATCAACCGACGACGGGATTAGAAACAGATAGTGCTCGTGGGAGTCATGCATGACATTTGTTGGTGGTTTATTGCTTTGTTGGTATTTATTTTATAGCCAGTTTGTGTTGACACTTGACAGTGATGGATTTATGTTTAAGTTTCATGATTTTTAATGGACATTTTTGTATGAATTTGGATTTCATGATATTTAGTATTTGTGTGATTTGTCTATGTTGTTATTTGTCATTGAATGGTTATTTGTGAAACATGAAACAGGTTCAACTAACAAAAGCAAACATAATATTGCAAAAAAAAAAATTTGAAATCGGGAATTTTCGGGAAATTTTTCTCCATTTCGGGACTTTTGGGACTTTCGGGACTTTTGGGACATCGGGACATTTCAGGACTTCGGGACATTTTGGGAATTCGGGACATTTGAATTTGGGACCAGGACCGGGACTTAATTTTTCTCCATTTCGGGATTCGGGACTAGGACCGGGACCAAAAAATTAATTATTTTTGGGATCGAGACCGGGACTCGCGGTCCCATCCCGATTCTCACCCCTAGTTGCAGGCTGGTGGGTGCAGGGAGTAGGGGGAAGAGGACAACTGTATCCTCCCACATTCCCTTTGTTCGAGCCATACCCCTTTCCCATGTTTTCCTCTTCTCTTGATCTATCCATTCCTTTTTTAGATTGTAATTTGTTTTCACCTTGTAAATAGAAGATTCTGAGTAGAAATCTATAGATTCCATTCCTAAAAATATGAAATCAATCCTTCTCTCTCTTTTTATTTTTTTTATCTTACCCTTTGTAAATCTTAAAAGGTGTCTGTGGTAGACTGTAGCTCCTATGTAACATGCATCCTCATATCTAATACCATGCAGTTGACCTTTATTGTTGGGAGACACATATGTGGTATTCATGCTTTTATCACATTCATATCTATTATATACAAACTTCTCGTAGGGAAGGTTTTAAGGTTTAGCTTACATGTTCTAATTAGATCTATATTCCTTGGTTAATCATTTAATACATTAACTAGCTATGATTCTCTAAATCAAATATAATCACTATGAACGACTCCTTGTCCATTTCATAGTTTATTATCAATGCTCCCATTTATTAGCATTGGTTACAAATGATTGCATTTATTACTCTATTATAAATGCTTGTATATTAAATGTCAATTATATTGAATGATGACACAAATCTTCATTATTAATTATAGCATTCTTAGATTGTATTAAATATCATTAATCATTATAATGATCCTCTCTTTGAATAGCATCAATCAACTTTGCTACTAATGAATCAATTTATCATAATCATTATAATGCTTGCTATTAAAATATCTTTCAATATTCCTACTACTTGACATTCATATAAATATAAACTTCATCAAGGTCTTTCTAAGGGTAAATTTTATCATGGAGTTATATCTATATAAGGTCATAAATTCGTATTCACAATGATTCGCTATTAATTTATAAATAGCAACATCGGTTCACGTTTAAAGACTCGAATGCATCTAATTTGTACGAGTCGCTATTACGTTAGATTATTCTCATTAATTATCGAAATATTGGTCTCGTAAATTGAATACAAGCTCATAAAATTCAAAAGATTCACTAATTTATTCGAAAGTATAAAGGCGGGGCATTACATCCCACCCTTCTAACTAAAACTTTCGTCCTGAAATTTGCTTATTCTCGTAAAACAGCTCGGAGTACTTATGTCGCATCTTTTCTTCGAGTTCCCATGTGGCTTCTTCACGCCCATGGTGCCTCCATAAAACCTTTACTAGCTTTATTGACTTAGTTCGAAGTTGTTGCATTTTCTCATCCAAAATAGATTCGGGTCTCTTCGTAGCTCAAGTAAGGGTTTAAAATCATTTCTTCTTGGCGGTAACGTGTTTTGGGTCGAACACGTATTTCCAGAGCTGAGATACATGGAAGACGTTATGCACGTTCCCAAAGCTAGGCAATAATGCTAATCGGTATGCTACCGACCCTATCCTTTCCAGGATTTCGTAGGGTCCTACGAAGCGGGGTCTCAGCTTCCCTTTTACACTGAATCTAACGATTCCTTTAGAGGGAGATACTTTTAGGAAAACTTTATCTCCCACTTCAAATTGCAGCTCGATTCAGCAAGTGTCAACATATGATTTTTGTCAGTCTTGAGATTCCTTGATTCTTCCTCGAATTTGACGTACAATCTCGATCATTTCGCTAACAGGATCAGGACCTACTATTTCTCTTTTTCTGACTTCGTCCCAATAGAGTGGCGATCGACACTTTCTCCCATACAAGGCTTCGTACGGTACCATTTCTATGGTTTCTTGGTAACTATTGTTGTAGGCAAACTCGATCAGGGTTAGTACTGCTTCCCAACTCTCATCTCTATCGAGAACCACGGTTCTCAGCATATCCTCTAGAGTTTGGATTGTTCTTTCGGACTGTCCATCAGTCTGTGGGTGGAAGGCAGTACTGAAGTTCAGTGTCGTGCCTAGTTCCTTCTGCAAATTCATTCAGAATCTGGATGTAAATTTTGAGTCTCGATCGGAGGAGATAGACACTGGTACGCCGTGGAGACGTATAATTTATCGCACGTACAACTGGGCTAGCTTATATTATCCATAGGTAATCATTATCGGTATGAAGTGGGCACATTTCATGAGTCTATCCATAATTACCCTGATGTTGGTGTTTCCGAGCTTTGATTTGGGTAATCCGATCACGAAATCCATCGTGATGTGCTCCCACTTCTATTATGGGATTTCTAATGGTTGTAGCTTCCCATAGGATCGCTGATGTAGTGCATTCACTTGTTGGCAAGCTAAACACCTTTCCACGAAAGATGTTATGTCTCGTATCATCCCGTCTGACCAGAATTTCTTTTTCAAGTCTTAGTATATCTTTGTACTCCTGGGGTGGGCGGTGTAGGGTGTATCATGGGCTTCACTCATGATCATCTCCTTAATATCCGGATTTTTTGGGACACATAACCTTCACTCAAAGGTGATGGCATTGTTGGTTTGCTCTTGATAGTTTGTGGTGTCATTCTTTCTCACCTGGAGCCTTATCCTCTCTAATGTCTCATTTGTTTTTTGTGCCTCCAAAATTCTACTCTGTAAGTCGTGTTCGACTACCAGAGTAACAATAATCCTTCTACAGTTCTGGGATGTTGTAGAACATCCAGGTTCATTTTGCTGAACTCCTTTATGAGTTCTTCCTTCTGAGTGAGGAGATAAGTAAGTTTTGAAGATGTTTTACGACTCAGGGTGTCGGCCACTACGTTAGCCTTGCCAGGATGGTAGTTTATACCACAGTCATAATCTTTTACCAATTCTAGCCATCTTCTCTTGCCTCATGTTGAGATCTTTCTGTTCGAAAAAGTATTTGAGGCTTTTGTGATCAGTGAAAATCTCGCACCTAATTCCGTAGAGGTGGTGGTGTCTCCAGATTTTCAAGGCGTGCACAACGGCGGCTAGTTCTAGTTCATGGGTAGGGTAGTTGATCTTGTGTGGCTTGAGCTCTCAGGATGCGTAGGCTATCACCTTCCCTTCTTGCATTACCACACACCTTAGCTCGATTTTAGATGCGTCGATGTTGATGACGTATTCCTTATGGGGTTTTGGAACAACGAGTACATGAGCAATGGTTAGTTTCTCCTTCAGTAGTTGAAAGCTGGCCTCACATTCTGGTGACCACTTGAATTTGATTCCCTTTTGGAGTAGTTGCGTCATCGTTCTGGCTATTTTGGAGAATCATTCGATAAACCTCCGATGATACCCTGCCAACCCTAAAAAACTTCGTATTTCGTTAGGAGTTGTGGGTGCCTTCCATCCTTGTACTGCTTATACTTTGGCGGGGTCTACCTTGATCCCATCGGACGACACGATGTGTCCGAGAAAAATAACTTCATTAAGCCAAAACTCACACTTACTGAACTTGGCGTAAAGTTTCTCATTTCGGAGGGTTTCCAAGGTTATTCTTAGATGATTCTCGTGTTCCTCTCCACTTTTAGAGTAGATTAGAACGTCATCTATAAATACAAAAACAAATTTGTTGAGGTATTTGTGGAAGATGAGGTTCATCAAGTCCATGAACACAGTAGGTGCATTGGTCAGTCTGAACGGCATCACTAAAAATTCGTAGTGGCCGTATCAGTTCGAAACGCCATTTTAGGGACCTCTTATGTTCGAATCTTCAACTGGTGGTAACCCGATCTTAGATCGATTTTTGAAAAGACGCTTGCTCCCTTCAACTGGTCGAACAAGTCGTCTATTCGAGATAAAGGGTATCGATTCTTCATGGTCATTTTATTCAGGCCTCGATAGTCTATACACATCCTTAAGGTTCCGTCTTTCTTCTTTACGAAGAGTACAGGGGCTTCCCAAGGCGACACGCTAGGTTTGATGAAACCCAAATCCAAAAGTTCTTGTAGTTGAATCTTGAGTTCTTCCAACTCCTTCGGGGCCATTCTATAAGGTTCCTTGATATCGCTGCCGATTTGGATTCTAGATCGATCGTAAATTCTAATTGTCGGTTCGGTGGTAGGCCTGGTAATTCTTTTGGGAATACATTCGGGTATTCCTACACGATGGCTACATCTTCGATTTTCCCCTCTTCCTTGACTTCTCCACTCAAGAAGACTAGGTATGCTGAGCAACCCTTCTTTACTAATTTCTCGGCTTGTAGAGCTGAGATGATTAACTTCTTTCGAGTTGTGGTGATCCCGCGGAAACTCATGGATTCTTTTCCAGGGGGTCGGGAGAATGCTAAGATTGTTTTCAGCTAGCCAATCAATTCCTATGATTATGTCCACGTCATTCATCGGGAGAATGCTAAGATTGTTCACTAGCACCTTAATAGGTCCTAAGTTCAGGCTCAGATTCGAGCAAGCAAGAGGGATAGTGGTGATTCCTCCTAGAGGTGAAGAAACATTCATAGATGTCTCTACAAGTTCTGAGTCCATCTCTAGGTTCTCTACGCATGCTTTAGCAATGAATGAATGAGAATCTCTCGTATCAAATAAAATTATCACTAGGGTGTCTAGGAGTATTCTCATACCTGTCAGATTTCCCTGACTCCCCTCAGGCTGCTTGTGCTTCATTGCATATGCCCGAGCTCGTTGTGGCTTTCTCTGGGACTGGTACTGAGGATACTAGGGTGGAGGTGGTGGCAACTGCTACTGCTGTTGTCGAGCCTGGGGCTGAGCCTGCATGGCTCGAACATATTGCCTCGGGTTTGACTGATTGGGTTTGGAACTTCCTCTTTGTTGCTTAGCGGGACAGTTCCTAGCCAGATGCCCTTTCTGGCCGCAGACAAAGCAGCCATCACTGCCGGCTCAGCACTCCCCCAGGTGCATATTCTTGCACTTCGAGCAGGTAGGGAACTTCTGTGGGTGTACTTCAGTCTGAGCTATGGGGTTCGACTTTCCGGAGTTGTGGAAACGATTTTGTCCTTCCCATAGCTTCTTTGGAGTCGCACTACCTCGGTTATCCTCCCACTTACGCTTTCCTTTGTGGTTCTGGGATTGCAGTGGAGAGAACGTTGGTGGTGCTAAAGTTACTGGTCGTTCACCCAGCATAGCCGTCTTGATGTCGAGAGCACGACTAAGAGACTCCGAGTATGAAAAGCCCTCGTGACTAGCCAGTGTCATCCTAATTTCGTGCCTCAGACCTACATAGAATTTCTTAGCCATCTTCTCACCAGTATCCACCTGTTCCGGTGCATATCAGGACATGTTGCAGAAAGTTCGGTCATACTCTGTCACTGACATCATTCCTTGTTTCAGATTGTGGAATTCCATTTCCTTTTTCTTTCGATAACTATTAGGAATATACTTATCGTATATCCCCGTCTTGAACTCCTACCAAGTCAGATTTTCCCGTTGTTCTGGGGTCATTTTCTTCCTTCTGGCCTCCCACCAGAAGTCAATAGATCGAGTTAGCTGGAATGAAACATATGTCATGCGTTCTTGGTCCGTGCAGCGCAAAAAGTTGAAAATGCGTTCCACGGCATGCACCCAGACATCCGCTTCTGTGGGGTCGCTCAACTCATTGAAAGTGGGTGGGTTCTAGCGGAGGAAAAGTTCCTCGATTCTCCAAGTAGGCGGTGGGAGGGGTGGGATTACCTCCCGCTCTACGGCTGGTCCTCTTTCCTCATTTCCCGGGTTGTACCTTCTCCCTCTACCTCTTCGGCGTCCTCTCGATAGCATTCTGTTAACATAAGTGTTTTTCTTCTCATTAGGGAAATAGTTGGTTGTGATATTAATCAAGTGCGATAAGTAGTTTTGCTCTTGCGCATGTAAGCGTAAAGTCTTACTTATTATCATCGTAACATAAATGTGTAGAAAGGAAAATGAACAATTAATAGTAGACATTATGCATATAGAAATGGACCTCTAGGGTCATCAAAATTCCATTCATAATTGCCTCAATGAGGTCTAATACATTACTAGTTCTATATCATACTATCTAAGTACATGGTATGATGCTCATCTCCCTAGAACGACATCACAAAAGGTACTAAGCCACGAAACACTAACTACTGTGTTTTTGTGCCGTCAAAATGTCAGAATGTACTATTACTAGTACGGAATGGTTCCTACTAGATTACCATTTCTGACTACAAAATTTATCATCAGAACGGCCTACACATATGGTCTGTTATTGATGAGTACATCAAAAGTCGCCCTATCTACTCCTGGGTCACGGAGCTGAGGTACTCCTCCTCTGGTGCCTCCTGCTCCCAATCCGGCTCCCAAGCCTCATCCTACGGATTGCTCTCGAGGGCTGCCTCCTCTAGGTGCTCCTCCTCAGGATTCTCGTCTGAATCCTCCTCCGAGTCCTCTTCTGGATCCTCCTCGGTATCCTCATTTGGGTCCTCCTCGGGGTCCTCCTCTAGATACTCCCCGTATAATCTCAAAGACCTGCTCGACTCCTCCAGTACTATTCTTATCTTGGCCTAGAACTCGTCGAAGTCGAGAGATGGTTCCCTCTTCCAGGAGGGACCCTCCTTAGCTGGAGTGAGTGTAAGGCTCGAGCTCTCAGAGCCTCGAAAGTAGGGAAATGGAGGGCGATCCTCCTCTGGAGAAACTAGCAACGGGGCCTTGCCTTTATCATCATCACCTGTTGGATGGGTCCTCACGAGTCAAAACTGTGTCGAGCTCGAGTCATCATCTGCAGCTAGGGGTCGACGGGGAGAAACTAGTCGTCGGATCCCTATAGTGGGGCGTGAGGAGCCCGACTCAGCCTCATGACGCCCTCGGTACCACGGCATGAGTGTCGGGGGTGGAACAGGCGACGACAAACGACACTCCCCTAGTGGGCGGGATGGCCCTGCCTCGGTATCGTGACGCGCTGGGATCTCCAGTGTTGGCTCATCGTAGAGCGAATAGTTTGTCGGAGCGAGATGGCTCACTCCGGCTGGGAGGTAGGTCTGTAGCAACAGCGCCCACATCGGCGGTATGTTGCCTACTGGAATCAAGTCCCAGGGTCGGATATAGGGCCCCTCTGGTGGGCTACCATACGCAGCACTGAAGTATAGTATCGTGTCCATGAACATCCGTGCATCAGCTCCATGATCATAGCTCTGTCCGACAGGCCGGATGTAGTCGCCCCATCTATCCCGGTAGCCCCGTGAGGCCTTACTGCCTCCCATCGCCTCAGGTAGTGGCCCAAGAAATCCACTAAAGTATCTCCCAGGTGGGGTACGTCCGTCTGATACTCACGTAGGATAACGGATCAGAAAGTCATCTGCTTCCTCGCGGTCTGGAGAAATCTCACCACTATAAAATAAAATAATATACACATAATCAATACTTCGAATATTCAAATCTAAACGCATTTCTTACACTATTATGGCTCTCTTGGGGCCAACTTGTTCTATTGGTTTAAATTGATATTTGAGGGAAATGCCCTTAGGGCACAATTCCCTTTCGAGTTAGAATTTTCTTCTTTTAAGATTTATCATTCTTGGATACTTAAATTCTTATTAACCGAATTATGATTTGTTCTTAAGTTCTGATTCGACGGTCGATCGATGGTTATCGAATCTTGCCGCTATTCGTTAAGTAAAAGAAGACATTGTTACGATTCTTCTCGTTTGTTCTATCCATTGAGGTATTCAAGAGAGTTTACTCTAGTTCGTGATCTATGCTCTCGTTAGAGGGGTCGTGGATGTTGTTGATTCCTTAGTTGTAAGGAAAGATTTTAAGTTCTCGAAAATCCGAACTTAGGGTGAGAGATTTGGTTTGTATCTCTCAATTTTGAAAGATTTTCTTATAAGGCGTTTGCTAAATTTAAGGAGCATGATACGCCGGGGTGCTAGACTTTGGTCGACTTGCTCAATTAGTCTAGTGAAACAATACTAGACTTAAACTTGAAGACAGACTCTTGAGTTCAGAGCACAAATGCTCTGATACCACTCTGCCATGCCCGCACTTTACTAAGGATAGTGAAGCCGGGAAGTCGTGACTAATGAAATGATTAAGCAACGAGAACGGAATAGAACAAGGAAAATTGATAATCTACTCATAACATAGGTCGGAATTCATCATACGAATTTGACAAATGACATAACTGGAGTCATAAGCTCATTACATAACACAAATATTAACGGAGTTTGAATCTCAAGTCTATTACAAACGTTCTTAACCAGTAGCGGAAAGTGAGATCGACTTGACGAAAATTCTACATGTATGAAGACACGTACACGTAGAACCCCCAAGAGTCAGCTACTAGGAGACCGACAAAAAGCCCAACGTAGCACCCAATCTTCATCGTTTTGTTAACCTGCACGTTTAGAAATACATGCAGGACTGAGTACAAAAGTACTCAGTAGACATGTGCCGAAATCGCACACACACACGTATAACTGTCAAGCCATTTCAAGTGATACATAGGGATTTTTGTCTCTAAAACACCTATGTTCACAAAAAATTATCTTTGAGAAAGTTCTAATTTTGACTGCAGTCCTAGTACTTTGTAATAAACCATATTTGAAGCTTCTTTGTGCCGGGGAAGTGGCCACTTCCCACAGACACTCGACCGGTCAACATCTAGATGACTCACGGTCCTTTGTACACTAGTCCAAGTAGTATATCTAATCTACTGGGAAACGATTTTGATTATAAATAAACAGATAGGCATCATACAGATATGGCAAGATAATACTTTGAAAAATATCTCGTTTCATTCTAAAATCATGCACACATATTTTTATAGAGTAAGAAAAGCCTACTTGAATAGTCTTGAGTGACGACTGCTTCGTTTTCGAAATGCGGGTCCGACCTCTCGTTGAAACCTTTAAATATATTTCAAATGAGATACATTTATCAAGTATATCTAATAATTCTAGGTGTGAGGAAATATTATCCTTGATTATCAGTCTTTTGACTCGACTATCGTTTGAGTATCGTAGTTATATTCTAGGGGTATCGTTTGATGGATTTCTAAATCATGCTATGATTGAGAATTTATTTCACACAAGTAATCAATTATTGGGTAAATAAGAAAGGAATTTTTAATTTAATATTTTGATCCTTCAATCAAAATAACTAATTTCTTATAGGTTAGGTTAACCTTAATTATCATACTCAAAGTATGATTTTTAATTTAATCCCTTATTGTGATTAAATTTTAATTCATAAAGCGAATCTTCTAAATTCAATATTAAAATTCACATTCTTGGGCATAGTCCCAATAAATTTAGTTTTGATCCTAGAGTTTTATGCTAACCCATTTATTTTAGCAATGTGTTGTCCTATATGAGTAGTGAGTTAGATTTAGCCCAACATAATTTATCTCTTCGGCCCGCTAGGTGAAAATGTCGGCCAAATTCAAGTATTTGACTCTCAGCCCACCTATTTTGTTATTATGGCCCATCATTCAATTCCTTATTAAGCCCCTTTTAAATTAATCAGCCTCTAATTAAACCTAAATCTCATTCTTCTCATTTCTGGGCGACAAGTCACCCACATACACCCTACTCCACTCTAGTCTTATTCATCTCCTATCTTTAGACACAAAAATCACAATCGTCTCTTCTCTCTTTCGGACTCTTCTCTCGACCTCCCTCGTCGCTTTGCCGCTCCAGCCATCGATTCTAGCGTCCGCCTTCATCGCGCACCCGATGGCCAGAGGCAAATCTCGCCGCCGTCTCAGCCCCAGGCTCATCTCTTTCAGTCTCAGCGTCCACTTCTCGGCGAGAACCCCTCCGTTTTCATCTCCCAGCAGCACAGGTGAGGTTCCTCTTCTATTGTCTTCCTTTCTTTCTCCAGAAATAAAATTGTGTTTTGGCTTTAAGGTTTCATTTTTGATTTATACTTATAATTTACGTATTTCTTTTATTCTTTATTGATACGTTTTTTTTCCTCTTGATTTCGAGGGGGTTGAATTTATGGTGTTGAGGTTGTAACGGGGATTGAGTTTGAGGGTTTGGGTGCAGCTTGCGTGAGCCGACGAGTTGAGACAGATAAGTTCTCCTTTTTAAGTTCTTAAACTTCCAATTTTATATGCTATTAGATTTGGGAGTTGTTGATTTGGAGTTTGGCCAGATTATAGCTTGCAGTTGGATCTTGATATATCTACTTTTTTTTATGTGAATGTGAGTTATGAAATCTGTAATTGGATCTCCCTATAGGTTCTATTGCTAAGGTCTTATGTCAGTTATGTTTGATGGGTTCTACGACTGTGAAGTAGTTCACATCATGTGGGAAATTCATGTTTCTAAGTTCAAGTTAGATTCCAATAGTTGTACAGTCCCAGTTTTCTTATTACAAGTTATGTGGTGGTCTAAACTTATTTTTCATAGCAAGAGTTGATATGAACATTATGCTATGGTCTAGGCATCTAATCATGTATGTCACTAAATTTTCTAATGGTGCATATACACTATCCAGTTGAGATTTCAGTCTCTATTCTTTTACTTAAAGTGTGGTTTGGAGAGTGGTTATTGAGCTGCTAGAATTTGAGAAGAACTTCTCTTAAGTTCTTCTTGAAGGTGTGAGTGCTCACTAGGTTGGGAAATGTGAAGAGGCATTAGAAGTTGAAACTGAATTTACAGTCTTAGAATGGCTGGGGAGTTTAGGCTAGCTCACCTTAGGAGTTTTCTACGTGAGTTTGAAGTGGTAGAGCCTCTTCTAGGTTTCCCCTCCTTGTCCAAATGTGTTGAGTATTTGAGAGTAATTTTGTGGGGTGTAAAAACCATCCTAAGGCTGAAAGTTGGGTATTTATATGGGAGTGATGGTCTGGGGTTTAGCCCTTTAGTTGCTGAATGGGATTGGTGTTGTAGAACTTCTAATTTGTTTTATTCGTCTCTATGTTGCAGGTCTCTCCAGGGTGACAGGCTACACAAGATCAATTCTTGGAACCCTCCCCCTCTTTCCTGCCCTTCTCTTCTTTTGGCCAAGGTAGAGGTAAGCTTTGTTCAAGACTTCTCTCTTTCTTTCATTTATCTAGGTCTGCACTAATAGACCTTCTTATGTAGTAATTTAGAATACAAAGTCCCATGTACTTCCCTTTTCTACTTTTGTAGCTTTGTAGTGTGACTCACATATCTCTTTCTCCTAATTTCCTTTTGTTTTATATGGTTGCAGGCTGGTGGGTGCAGAGAGTAGGGGGAAGAGGACAGCTTGGTCCTCCCACATTTCCTTTGTTCGAGTCATACCCCTTTCCCATGTTTTCCTCTTCTCTTGATCTAGCCATTCCTTTCTTATATTGGAATTTGTTTTCAACTTGTAAATAGAAGATTATGAGTAGGAATCTGTAGATTCCCTTCCTAAAAATCTGAAATTTGTCCTTCTCACTCTTTTTATTTTTTTTATATATTTTTTTATCTTATTGTTGGGAACCCCACGATGTTTAAGTTTTGATGATGTTCTCTCGAAACACACTTAAATTTAATTCTGTTTGCTAGGTCTCAATATGTTCTACCTGTATTAGATCACTGTCATATAAAGTGAATCTGATAGAGAACATGATCTTTAGATCAGATTAGAGAATGACTTAAAGTGTAAAGGATTACATCCTATAGAAGTTATTATGTCTTTTGTTCAAGGACCAGATCAACAACAGACTATAAGCAAGCAGATGATCTAATCGATGACCACTAGATCTGGTTGTTGAATGAATTCTTCACTGAGAATGCAACCATGCTTTGGAACATGTTGTTCAAACAGATTGATATTGGACCAGATCGACGTCTATCTGCTATGACCAGATCGTTACCATAAAGTGAGCCAGGCTGGACCAGATTAACCCAGTCATCTGACATTCGCTTGTTTGTCTAGATAGACTGAGGAGAATTCCAAATCACCTTGCCACATCAGCAGATCTCTCGAAGATAGAAAGTATATCTATTTGAGATCAAGTTTGGAAGGAGAATCAATCAATATACGAAGAAGGAAATAAGCATCTATCAATGATCTGCTTTCCATATATTTGAAGATTTGGTCAACCTTCTACACAAGGCAAGAAGAGATGATTCATATCTCTTGATTGGTAAATCGCATTTACTATCAAGACCAACGGTTAAAATTTCAAATTCTACACCTATAAAAGTTTGGAACCATGATTGGAAGAGTACGGATACCTCAAGATTATCATCAAGCTGTTATTCTGAAATCAACTCTGTTGGGAACCCCATGAATTTATATTTTGTTTTGATGATGTTCCTCGAAACTACACTTAGATGTTTTGGAAACCAAGTAGTCACTGTCATCTATTAAGGATTATCTTAAGTGTAATAGAAGCAGATCATTTTTGGCACATAAATAACGATCTGTATTATTCTAGTAAAAGGTATCCTGGACACAATGATTACTATGATAACAAGTTTCTTTCGTTGTAAGCCAGCTAGCTCCCTATATGGTGAGCAGATCATTTTTTATACATAAATAACGATCTGCTTCCTACATAAGCAGCTCGCTGACATTGTTACTTGTTTCTTGGTTTCAACTTTTAGTTCATC
>JAPKLX010000024.1:68275-159998 GCA_026898415.1 Leonotis leonurus | reverse complement strand
GAGAATTCACGATTACAAAGCTTAAACTCTGCTCAAATATCTTCAAAGTTTTATATCCTGCATATTTTACTTTCAGTTGTTTATTCACTAACCAGCACGTTCATACAATCTGCATTCTTAATCAATCTGTTAAACTATTCGGTTAAGATTTGCAAAGGTTTTCTAATAAAGAGCATAGACTAAGTCCACCATATTCCGCACACACAACGCTCTGTTGGACAACAAGAATACTCTTGCTATCTGCTAAGTGTTTTCACAAGAGAGTTAATCTGGACAGACCATGTATCGATCTGGTCAGTCATTTTAAGCAATCTCTCTTCAAGAGAGTTAATCTGGACAGATCGTGTATCGAGATCTGGTCAGTCATTTTAAGTAAACTGAAAAGTTTGTATTTGGTGTTTCCCCCCCCCCCCCCCCCTCCCCCATACACCAAACCTTACTTTCGGGACCAACACTTACCCTTCGTAAATCTTACAAGTTGTCTGTGGTAGACTGTAGCTCCTATGTAACATGCATCCTCATATCTAATACCATGCAGTTGACCTTTATTGTTGGGAGACACATATGTGGTATTCATGCTTTTATCACATTCATATCTATTATATATATACTTCTCGTAGGGAAGGTTTTAAGGTTTGGCTTACATGTTCTAATTAGATCTATATTCCTTGGTTAATCATTTTAATACATTAACTAGCTATGATTCTCTAAATTAAATATAATCACTATGAACGACTCTTTGTCCATTTTATAGTTTACTATCAATGCTTCCATTTATTAGCATTGGTTACAAATGATTGCATTTATTACTCTACTATAAATGCTTGTATATTAAATGATGACACACATCTTCATTATTAATTATTACATTTTTAGATGTTATTAAATATCATTAATTATTATAATGATCCTCTCTTTGAATAACATCAGTCAATTTTGCTATTAATGAATCCATTTAACATAATCATTATAATGCTTGCTATTAAAATATTGTTCACTATTCTTACTACTTGACATTCATATAAATATAAACTAGATCAAGGTCTTGCTAAGTGTAAATTTCATCATGGAGTTATATCTATATAAGGTCATAAATTCGTATTCACAATGATTCGCTATTAATTTATGATTAGCAACATCGACTCACGTTTAAAGACTCGAATGCATCTAAGTTGTACGAGTCGCTATTAAGTTAGGTTATTCTCATTAATTATTGAAACCTGGTCGTAAATCGAATACGAGCTCATTAAATTCAAAAGATTCGCTAATTTATTCGAAAGTATAAAGGCGGGGCATTATATCCCACCCTTATAACTAAAACTTTCGTCCAAAAATTTGCATTTTCTCATAAAATAGCTCGGGGTACTTCTGTCGCATCTTTTCTTCGAGTTCCCATGTGGCTTCTTCACGCCCATGGTGCCTCCATAATACCTTTACTAGCTTTATTGACTTGGTTCGAAGTTGTTGCACTTTCTCATCCAAGATAGATTCAGGTTTCTCTTCGTAGCTCAAGTCAGGGTTTAAAATCATTTCTTCTTGGCGGTAACGTGTTTTGGGGTCGAACACGTATTTCCGAAGCTGAGATACATGGAAGACGTTATGCACGTTCCCAAAGCTAGGCGGTAATGCTAATCGGTATGCTACCGACCCTATCCTTTCCAGGATTTCGTAGGGTCCTACGAAGCGAGGTCTCAGCTTCCCTTTCACACCGAATCTAACGATTCCTTTAGAGGGAGATACTTTTAGGAAAACTTTATCTCCCACTTCAAATTGCAACTCGGTTCTGCAGGTGTCAACATAGGATTTTTTTCTGTCTTGAGATTCTTTGATTCTTCCTCGAATTTAACGTACAATCTCGATCATTTCGCTAACAGGTTCAGGACCTACTATTGCTCTTTTGCCGACTTCGTCCCAATAGAGTGGTGATCTACACTTTCTCCCATACAAGGCTTCATACGGTGCCATTTCTATAGTTTCTTGGTAACTATTGTTGTAGGCAAACTCGATCAGGGGTAGTACTGCTTCCCAGCTCCCACCTCTGTCGAGAACCACGGTTCTCAACATATCCTCTAGAGTTTGGATTGTTCTTTCGGACTGTCTGTCAGTCTGTGGGTGGAAGGCAGTACTGAAGTTCAGTGTTGTGCCTAGTTCCTTCTGCAAACTCATCCAGAATCTGGATGTAAATTTTGAGTCTCGATCGGAGGAGATAGACACTAGTACGCCGTGGAGACGTATAATTTATCGCACGTACAACTGGGCTAGCTTATCTGATCCATAGGTGATCATTATCGATATGAAGTGGGCACATTTCGTGAGTCTGTCCATAATTACCCAAATGGCCGTGTTTCCCCGCTTTAATTTGGGTAATCCGGTCACGAAATCCATCTCGATGTGCTCCCACTTCCATTGTAGGATTTCTAATGGTTGTAGTTTCTCATAGGGTCGCTGATATAGTGCCTTCACTTGTTGGCAAGCTAAACACCTTTCCACGAAAGATGTTATGTCTCGCATCATCCCGTCCCACCAGAATTTCTTTTTCAGGTCTTAGTACATCTTTGTACTCCCGGGGTGGGCGGTGTAGGGTGTATCATTTGCTTCACTTATGATCATCTCCTTAATATCCGGATTTTGCGGGACATATAGCCTTTCCTCAAAGGTGATGGCATTGTCGGTTTCCTCTTGATAATTTTTGGTGTCGTTCTTTCTCACCTTGAGCCTTATCCTCTCTAAAGTGTCATCTATTTTATGTGCCTACAGAATTATACTCTGTAAGTTGGGTTCGACTACCAAAGTAGCAAGAATTTCTTCTACAGTTTCGGGAGGTGGTGGAACTTCCAGGTTCATTTTGCTAAACTCATTTATGAGTTCTTCCTTCTGAGTGATGAGATAAGCAAGTTTTGAAGATGTTCTACGACTCAGGGCGTCGGGCCACTACGTTAGCCTTGCCAGGATGGTAGTTTATACCACAGTCATAATCTTTTACCAATTCTAGCCATCTTCTCTTGCCTCATGTTGAGATCTTTCTGTTCGAAAAAGTATTTGAGGCTTTTGTGATCAGTGAAAATCTCGCACCTAATTTTGTTGAGGTGGTGGTGTCTCCAAATTTTCAAGACGTGCACAACGGCGGCTAGTTCTAGATCATGGGTAGGGTAGTTGATCTCGTGTGGCCTGAGTTGTCGGGATGCGTAGGCTCTCACTTTCCCTTCTTGCATTAGCACACACCCTAGCTCGATCTTAGTTGCGTTGATGTAGATGACGTATTCCTTATGGGGTTTCGGAACAACGATTACAGGAGCAGTGGTTAGTTTCTCCTTCAGTAGTTGAAAGTTGGCCTCACATTCTGGTGACCACTTGAATTTGATTCCCTTCTAGAGTAGTTGCGTCATCGGTCTGGATATTTTGGAGAATCCTTCGATAAACCTCCGATAATACCCCGCCAACCCTAAAAAACTTCGTATTCGTTAGGAGTTGTGCTTCTACTTTGGCGGGGTCTACCTTGATCCCTTCGGACGACACGATGTGTCCAAGAAAAACCACTTCATTTAGCCAAAACTCGCACTTACTGAACTTGGCGTAAAGTTTCTCGTTTCTGAGGGTTTCCAAGGTGATTCTTAGATGATTCTCGTGTTCCTCTCAACTTTTAGACATAGTCTTACGAAACATTCAATATTTTAAACCTCATATGTATTCTTCTTTGATGGTCTTTTTCTCGACTAAAAACACAATTTATAAAAAAAATCTTAAAACTCGTGTTGACTCTCACAACATTTTTTCGTGGACGGAGAGAGTAATAGACATATTAAATAAAATATATAAGTAAGAAAATTTTAATTTAGTATTTATTACATTTAAAAATGTTATGAATGTTATAATAATATATTTTCAAAAAAATTAGTTATATATATTTAATATATAAAAAATAAAAATATAAAATAAATTTTGAGTCAGGCCCAAGCTCCCTCCCAACTCACATGGAACTGAGTTTGGGCTTGAATTTCAGGCCCGTCAAGTCATGATCGGGACTTAGACCTATCAATAAAGTCATGGATTACACTTAATACGGAAAAACCCGATCTAGCCGGACCCATTTTCCATCCCTAGTTTAAGGTGAATATAGACCTAAGCCCCCAAACCAATTTATGTTATACAAACTAAAATCTCCATTGATTTATCAAATTGTCTGAAAAATAGAAAAACTAAAGAAATTTATAAACTATTTATTTCCTGATATATCATTTCTAAATTCTCCATTGATTTATTACGACTTTTGTTGCATAATATGCCTTAAATTCATATTATATTACCATTAATTTTGATAGAATTAGTTTATTTGTTGGATAATTAATTTTAAGATTGTGATTTTTTCGTTTTTCTCCCTTAGGGAATATTATTCTTAGGATAGAAAACATAAAATGAGTTAAGTGTTGTAATATGGATTGATTCAATTCTATTAATTGATTGAGCAAAATAATATAGAGACAAGAAAAATAATGAAAACTGCTCAAAGTGAAAGAAAAGCGGCACCCAAAAGAAATAGGGTGGAAATCCTATAATTGTAATTATTCCTTTATCGGTTCAATTTACAAAGATATTTATAAATAGAATAAATACACAAATAACGACATCTTAAGCAATCTTATTTTTGTCAGTTATATTTTGCATTTATGGCTGAACAAGATATATGGCTTGTCTTTATTTTTCTGATACTTAAAGTTTACAAAGTAAAGCGTAATAAATTAGATATATAGAGTAAGTGGATTTATTAATTAGATGGTTTTCGTGCTTCTATTCAATATTCATTCGGGATGTTCCGAAGTATTAATAATTTTCAGCTAATGAGCAAAAAGAACGAAAAATTGAAAAAAAGAAAAGAAAAAAGAAATGGATCGATATCGACATTTCAGATTTAAAATCGCCAATATTAATGAACTCTAAAAATCAAAATGATTATGGGAGTGACAAAATTGAAGTACTTTATTGGGGATTCTTGTTAATTACATGTTGACTATGCACGCAAAATTAAGTGTATTATACTTCAAACACAAAATTTCCACAAAGGCCACCACTAGATTTATGTGATGAATATGACAAGAATTCTCTCTTGAAAATCACTAACAAAATTTTGGTCGACACATATATATTTTAACGTTATATATATTTCTTTGTTGTATTCGAATATGTGACGAATTGGCAATCACTATAAAATATATATCCTAGTTTGTTCGGCTCTTTCTTGTGGCGCCGGCTTCGGTATAATTTAGGAAACTATATAAATGCGAAAGGTGCAATAAGAAAATATATGAAAGCAAGAGTCTCTTCATCTCTGGCTTTCTATTTCAAGAATATAACCCACATAAAGTTTGTTTTCATCTTTCTTCCTTATAATTTATTGATTTTGTTATTAGATTTCTCTCACAGGAAACTTTGTGTTAGTAAATAGTACATGCATGCCCAAGGAAGTATGAGTAGGCTTGAACTAGTTCTCTTGTTTCTCACACTCACCTTGAGCTTTCAGCTGTTTTGTGGTAAGTGCAAATTAATTAATCTCAAGGTACAATAACAATTATGATTGATTTAACTCATATGTTAAGCATTACGCTTTTGACATATCAAGGTTTATGCATGTCTTTGTGTTCTAAATATCTGTTCATTATATCATGATTACATGATAGAGATTTTTTTTTTTTAGTTTTCCACCATGAATCAAAGGGCCCGATATATATAAACTACACACAAATAATTTAAATGTGGGACTTTTGGCCCCTTAAAAAAATATTTATAATTTTGGAATGTGTAATATTTTGATGGATGAGTTTTAGTTCCTCATTTTTGTGTTTCACTATATATATATACATATATATATTTTTTTTCATTATAATCATCCCCTATATATATATCATTTTTAAATAATTATTCCTTATGAGTTAAACAAAAATAAATCTTAATTAATAAAATATGTAGATCAATGGTACAAATTAAAATATAATTTTCATACATATCTTATTTAAAAATAAGTTTAATTATATTTATTGGATGAAAAATTAATACGGATCGTTTACATTTATTTTTAATTAACACAAAAAGATTTATTTCATTATAATCGTCCTATATATATATCATTTTTTAAATAATTATTAATGTTGATAATCCAAAACTAGATATATATATATATATATATATATATATATGCTATATCTGATTTCAACTTTCCGAAATAAATGTGGAAGATAGAGTAATTAAAAATGATAATGAACATAGTTGGAAAGGTCAACGGTCAAATTATAATTATAATTAGTAGTGATGAACTAATATAGCAAGAATAACACATCACATCATATTATCAACGTTTGTAGATGGGAAGGTGATGATGGAATACATCGGCGCCACCGGAGTCCCGGTGAATTTTGACGATGTCCCCATCAAAGACGGCATCGACTTCCACTTTATCCTCAGCTTCGCCATTGATGCGGACCCCTCGGGGAACACTCAGAACGGTGTGTTCTCACCGTATTGGGCACCAACCCTAACCCCGAAGGCGGTGGCCGCCACCAAGGCCCGCCACCCGAACGTGAAGGCCATGGCCAGCCTCTCCGGGTGGAGCCTCGGCTCCAAAACCCTATCTTGGTACAACCCTCCCAACAAAGACATCTGGGTCTCCAACGCCTTCTCCTCCCTCAAAACCCTAATCCAAACCTACCACCTCGACGGCATCGACGTCGACTACGAGCGCTTCCCCAAGCGCAGCAACGCCACCTTCGCCTACTGCATCGGCGAGCTCATCACCCTCCTCAAGAACCAGAGCGTGATCACCGTCGCCACTGTGGCGCCGTTCCGCACCACCGTTGCGCCTTACGTGGAACTCTTCGAGGAGTATGGGGCCGTCATCGACTATGTTAACTACCAGTTCTATACAGACAGACTGAAGAGCCCGAAGACGTATTTGGAGGCGTTCGAGAATAGGACGCAGTTGTTCGATAGGAATAAGGTTCTTCCGAGCTACGAGGTTGATGGGAGAGGGCTTCAAGGGGATGCTTTCTTTGAGGCGTTGGGTTTGTTGGAAGAGAAGGGTTTTGATATCAACGGCGCTATGATCTTCTCTGCTGATGCTTCTGCCTCCAATGGTTACTATTACGAGAACAAGACTCAAGATTTCTTGCTCAATAATGCTACTACTCGTGAGTTTTTTTATTTCTAGGGTTTGATTTTTTCTAAGTCCACACAAATTTGGGTCGAAATAAAAGATGTGGGGCACTTTAATTTATTTTTTTGGATATCAAGAATATTATTGTAATGGCAAAAAAATATCAATTGGTTGTTTAATTAATTAATTTAGAGTTTATGAGTGTTTTAAAAAATTCGCAATCAATCACTACCAGAAAAAAAGACTGACGAATATATAAAGGAAGAAAGATATATTCTCATTAATTATGAAAAATAATTTTAGTTAAAATTTTATCACTAATTAACGTTTAGTGACAAAATTTTTACATGTCAACACATCCCATAATTACAGCTTTTCAAATTAAAAATTAATAATGGCAGTAATTTGTATTCTCATTTAAAATATGTTTTTTTTATAGTGAATTCCGCCAGACAACTCTATGTTGATCCAAAATTAATTCGACCATGTCAATCATTGAAAATGTATAATCCATAAAAGTTTCAATTTAATACCCAAAATCCTTTTAAGAAATGAGAAAATTATTGCAATCTAAAATATTTCAATTAAATTTTTAAAAATAGTTCACGCTCTTAATCATAGTGAAACTATATAGATAATTTAGAAGATTTGAATCTGCAATTAAACTTGATAAATCCATCGCTATTTTCTTACATTATATAGTGAATTAAACTATATAGATACATACCTTTAGAAGATTCGATTCTGTTAGAGTTATTCCAACTCTATGAAATTGTTTTTGTTTCTTCTTACGTGGCTTAAAAGAAGGAGGAGAAGGAGTGCCACTTTTTGAGGAAAGTCAGTTGAAGCTGACTAGAGAAAGAGGAGGAATCTGTTGGAAGCTGACTTGGTCAACCCGCATGTTCCGGGAATATCGCAACAGCACAGGCAAATAACTGCCAACTATAGCTTCCAACTACCTCCACTTATCCAGTCTTCCACGTCCTATTTCTTGCCTTGGAGAAGAAGCTGGTGGCTTCTATAAATACAGAGCATTCATATGGAGGAAGACTACACCTTTTACAGAGATTTCTCAATATCTCTTAGCATTACAAGTTGTTTTACTTGTATTGATTTTTATCTCTTGAGATAGTGATTTTCGTAAGAGTAGTTGAGAGGATAGCTAGAGGGATTCTACTGTCTGTAACTACTGTTTTACTCTTTTAATAAAACATTTTTAGTCGTGAGACTCGCGTGGGTTATCTTATTGAACCCACGCAAAAGATATCTGGTGTGCCATTCTTTCTTTCATACTTGAGTGTGCTGTGTGAGTGTTTGCACAACATAACTGGAGAGTTATCCAGCAGGAAATCATTGCTGCTGTGTTAAGTGTTGCAACAACGCACATTTGTAAGTTGAGATACACTTTCAGATTCTACAATTAAACTTGATAAATCAATCGCTATTTTCTTATATTACGATTGCATATATATAGTTAAAATCGTAATATATTAATTATGGATGCTTTTTAAAATTAAAATATATGATAAGAAATTATATTATCCTCTTAACAAATTATTTTTAGGAGAAATTAAGTTCAATATCCAAGTTTAATATGGTATCAGATGACGTTGAATCGTTCGTATTGCGCGTGAGGGAGAGCATGTTAAAATCGCCGCACGTTGGTGGTGGATGATTTTTAGAATCAAAATATATTGTGATAAAAATTTTTTCTCCTTAACTAGCCATTTTTAAAGAGAATTGGACAAAATATCCAAGTTTAATTTGGTATCAAATGGCACGCTGCAAGTGAGGGGGCAAGTTAAAATTGTTATCATCCACGCTTAGCGTGAGCATGAGTGTTAAATTTTTTCCACATTAATCGTAAATAATTTCTATAACCAAAATATATGGTGAAAAATTATCCTTAACAAAGCTTTTTTAGTGAGAATTGGAATTTATATCTAAGTTTAATAATTGATATCACGTGTAAAACTTCAATACAACCATATAATTAGACACTTTTTTAACTTCCCTTCATATAGAAAAACAACATACAACAAAGAGCAAGATTTTGTAATCTTTTTTCATCCACTATTTTCATCTTTTTTATATATATAATGGAACTGTTGGAGATATTAATGAACTAAATTTTATGTTGGAGGTTGAGGTCAATTATCCTTATAAATCATAACATAGCCCACAAATACATCTATAAATAAAATGGAAGGGTGGTCGATTCATTCACTCATTCTCACAGAGAAAATCAGCCAACACATAGTATTTTCACACTGTGATATTTTCGAATTCAGAGTATTTCAAACTCAGTGAATTAGATCACTTCACTCTTCTATAAACCATAACGGATTATCGTTCACACGATAGTCGAACTGTACATTGGGTAATAGGCCAGAAGTTTTCGAGGTCAGACTGTTCGCGACTAACAATTCAAATTGTTTATCCGATTAGTGGCCCATGTTTAGTCTCTTTTTGTTCGTCTAAACTTGTGTTTTTCGTATCTTTATTCATGTTATTTTCCCTCGATTGCATGATGTTTTGGCTCGATTTATGTTTCAAGATCACGAGCCTAGACGAGTGTTGAAGTTGGAAAAGAGACGAGAAAAGATCGAGAAATGGCGAAAGAGCGAAGTCTAGTGCAAGAGCACTAGTCAGCAGTCGCGTAGCACTAAGCAGCTGCTGACTAGGCCTCAGCGTGCCACGGCCGAGCCAGGCGCTAAGCCAGCGCCAAGCCCGGGCCAGCGACCGTTGATCCCAGCGCAAGACCCGGGCCTGGCACAACGGCCCTCGCGTGGGACAAGGAACCAACCGGGTCAGCGGTCGCTGACTTCTACACGGCCGTTGATCATCACTTTTGGCTCGTATTTCAAGACTCTTTCCAGCGCCACTTTTCAGCATTATTTTTAGATGTTTTTCCCTTCATAGTTTAGCACGTCTCGACCTAGAATCGAGGTTCAAGACTTTGATTTCTAGTTAGTTCTATTTAGTTTTAGATTTCGTACTCGAATGTTAGCCGATTGCAACATTCCATTCGTATTTCGTTTCCTTAATTGTTTTTGTGATTCAAACTTCTTCAAATTATTAATCAATGCTGTTTCTCTTTTATTATTATGGCTTTCATTTATTGATTTAATTTCTTTAATTGTTTATATTTCTGGTTACTTATCTCGTTTACGATTTTTAATTTACTTTACGCATTCTTGTTGATTTTGAATTCCAAGTTATTTGCTTTCTTTCAAATCCGTGTCTCGATTTCTTAAATAGATATTTTATTTACTCGTTGCTTTTTATTAGATTAGGTTTAATTTACGTTTCTTATTTATATTCTTTGCCTAGTTATATCTCCAACAAGTCCTTTTTATTACTTTCTTGAACAAAGAATCAAATTTTCCTGTTAAGTCTTCCTTGAGAATACGACTTGAGTTGGCTTATCATTGCTAGATGAACTCATTTTAAATTGTGAGCGACTTGAAACAATTTTAGTCGAAACAGCCCACATTTGGAAGAGGTATTAATTTGATCCCTTAGGAGCATGCCCAGAGATCGATTTATTTCCGCTTTATCACTTATATTAGTTTACATGAATTATTTGGTATTTAATTGCACTTATAATTGTATGCTTTATTCATTTATTTATTGTTGGTCCCGAAAGATCAAGGTTTGGTGTATTGGGGGGAGGGGGGGGGGTAGGGGGTGGGAGGAATACACTGTTGGGAAGTGGACTTCAGCACCTCCCGGAGGGTGGGTCCTCCGTGTATCGTACCCAAGAGAGCTTATGGGAGTGCGGCCTACCTCAGTCGAAAAGGGTCTGCACTACCATTGTTGACGAGAGATTATATGAATTGATTATTACTACTCATACCAACATGGTGCATCATCTTTTCAGGTGACCCCTGTTAAGTCTTCTTGCTAGATGAATGATTTGGTTGCATGGCTACATAGATTTCCCAGCGAGGTGGTAACGAGCTTGTTCTCGATCATGGCTTCTGATCCTAGGCTGAGTTCACGTAATGCTTCCCACATTTCTTTAGCAGTATCCAAATCTTGGATTTTTGCCAGATGGACTCCTTTGATTGTGCTGGAGATGATTCCTTTAGCAAAATCATTCAGGTTTGCTTCGCGCCGTTCTTCAGATGTATACGTTCTGGGATTTTTGAGTACGTTCTCTTTTACTACTCCAGTTTCAGTGATACGAGTCTTTTCTTCATAGATAGCCAATGGACCTTCTTCTATCACCTTCCACATCAGGCAGTGATGGGCTTTCAAGCATGTTTTGATTCTGAAACTCCATTCTCTGTATCATTGGATAGAGATTTCCTTGCAAGCTCTAATAACAGAAGATTCCATAATGACAGATAGAATGTTCGTGGATGAAAATATGTTTTCCTAGATCTATTCAAGTTGATCACGCAGGTTTCAACCTTGTGAAACAGAAACAATGGTATGTTGAACCACTGCTCTGATACCACTTGTTGGTCCTGAAAGAGCAAGGTTTGATGTAGAGGGGGAATACACCAAATACAAACTTTTCAGTTTACTTGATAATTTATCAAGAGAGATTAAGCTTTCTCGAAAGGAGATTGCTAAATTTGACAGAACAAATTGACTATCAGGTTCAGTACCAGATCGTCTATTGATCTGTCCTTTCTCTCTGGTGAATTACGCTTAGCAGATAGCAAGAGTGATCTTGTTATCCAACGGAGTGTAGTGTGCGGAATATGGTGAAATTAATCTGTTGCTTTTATTAGAAAACCTTTTGAAACACTTAACCAAATATATTAAGAGATTGATTAAATCAATGCTAATTTGAATGCAAGTGCTGGGTTAGTGAATAAACAACTGAAAATAAATGCGTAAAATAAAGAACACAGTCATTTTACGTAGTTCGGGAAACTCTCTACACGGTCCAATCAAAACTAGATTGGTATCCACTACTAGGATACTCTATTATTTATACTCGCTGAGAACGAGCCACAAGTTCCACTCACAACTAGAATGAAACTTATGCACGAATAGGGTCGTGTCTCTTACAACTTGTAGATAAATCTGCTACAAAATACATTCACGTTAATCCACTAGAAAACTACTAGCTAGCAAAGATATCTCCCTCCTACTTCTCGATAAGACAGACTTGAATCGAGGTTGGTGTGATTTCGATCACGAACACCTTGAACACGATCTGGATTTGTGAAATCTCCTCGTTAAATGCTTCAATGATAGAGTAGATTTCTTAACAAAGTTTCAGTTTGTAGGTTTGCGCATAAGATCGTAAGTACTCCTACAGATTTTGTTCGAAACTTTTATAGGTGCAGAATTCGAAATTCTGACCGTTGTGATTGATTGGTGTGTAATAAATGTTGATTTCCAATCAATAGATATGAATCCCTGATATGATCCTCTTGCTTTGTAGGAATGGTTGACTATGGAAAGTAGATAGCTGATTGATCTATTTCCTTTCTTTGAGTTTCGATTGATTCACCTTCCTTATTGATCTCTTGATTGATTTTCTTTCCATCTTTGTAAGATCTGGTGACGTGGCATAAGGATGAGATTCTCTCTGTGTACATCAGGTGACACATTGTATACCAAATGACTTAGATAAATATCAGATGACTGGGTAGAAACTATCAGATGAATTTTTTCATATCTGAAGTTTCACCAAATCTCTATCTCAGTGATCTGTAAGGGACAGGTTCACTCTTCCTTGGTGGTGTTCAACCAGGTCAGGTTCACTGCCAGCGAGGTGATCTGGTCCAAAGTTGTTCCAAAAGATGGTGTCAACAACTGGGTGAATTCAGGTTTGGTTCAGATTGAGTGAACTTCATTAGGTGGTCTGCTTGCTTCAGGTGAGTTGGTCTACTTCGCAAATCCAGAAGACTATCTAACCAGATGACTTCCTATAGGACATAATACTTAAAGTATTTGAGTCCTTTACATTTTAGTCATCAGCTAACTTGGTCTAAATAAAATAAGCTTGCTATCTATCAGGTTCACTAGATAATGTAGTGATCTGTTACATATTGAGCAGACTGAGTCTAGCAAGCGAGACATAAAATAAATCTAAGTGTGTTTCGAAATAACATCATTAAAACTAAATTTTGTAAGGGTTCCCAACAAATTGAGATTATGTTGAATTTTTTTGGACTTTAAAACGTCGGTGGATTTAGAAAATTCATAGACTCCGTGTAGAGTTACACAAACTTTTTTATTGATTTACATGGATTTTCATAGATTTGATAGAATTATTGAATATATTTTTTTTATTGATTAAATATATTTCAATAGAGTACGGGGCAATGGATGACAATAAGCCCGGTTGGACCGGGCCTCCCTATGCCGAGACCCGACATGCAATTTTGTGGATGAGCCCAAGCCTGGCCTATGGCCCAACCGGACTTGTAATTCAAGGCCAAGCCCAGGTCCATGTGGATTGGGCGGACATACATAAATCAAGGTATTTTTTACTCATATAATTTATTTAATGTCTATTAATTTATTTTTATTAGATATTGATAATAATAACTCTATATATATTATTTTAAATTTATAATTTAAATATTAGATATCTAAATATTTGGATGGGTTTGGGTGGACTTGTGTATGTCGAGCCTAAACATTAGCCCAAGCCTGACCATGACGTCATTGGGTCGGACTTTGAAGGCTCATTGTCGTCAGACTTGGACAAACTTGGGCCGGACTGGGCAAAATTACCACCCCTAGTAGGGGCTGAAATAATCGAAAGAGAGTCGAATTTAGAGATGTCGATGGGTCGGGCTTCCCTGTGCCAAATCCGCCCCGCGGTTAGATGTACATGTCGAAGTCCGGCCCATGGGCCAGTCGGGCTTGAAAATTAGGCCCAAGCCCAGGCCCATATGAATCGGGCGGACTCGGGCAAGACCCGTGATTTTTTTAATTATTTTTTATTTTTAATACATTAAAAATCTATATATTTATTTTTTATTGTATTTTATATATTTTAACATTTATTATATTTTTAAATGCAAATAAATATTAATTCCATATTTATTTAATTATATATCTTATTTAATATATATTAATTTATGATTATTATATATTAATTATATAAATGTCGGGTCGGGCTTGAACGGACTTCGGTATGTCGAGACTAAAAATTGGCCAAAAATCACCCATCGGGCTTAAGAATTTGGGCCAAATCCGGCCCATAACGTCATCAGATCAGACTTGGGTGGTCCATTATTGTCAGGCTTGAGTCGGGTCGAGATAAATTGTCATCCCTGGTTGGATTTGTAGAAGTGTTTGGGAAAATCCGTTGAAATCTCTAGTGACTATAAGAGATTCTGTAGAAAAAAAATCTATTTATATTTTTAAAAGAGAATCCATCAAAATCATAAACTATGAAAATATATAGATTGTTGAATACCTAAAAATTTTGTAAGACTTTTAAAATTCGTATTGAATATTTTAGAATTTTAAAAGACTTTTAAAAATTTAAATTAAATACACTTAGATTTTAAAAGTTAAAAAAAATCTAACGGACTCCACAATCAATACACCATATACCATAAATGTAAGGAGAAAATTTTAATTTCCAACTGGAAGCAAAATTAAACTTTAAAAAAGGAAAATCCTAAGATAAATTTCCAATAGGTACATCAAATCAAACAAGTGACTCTTCTCCAAATTAGTTTGGCAAAAGGAATTAAAAAAATTCTGACTTGTCACCAATTTTCACATGCGCCCGGAAATTTGAAATTGATATCTTTTTTATTTCATTTAAAAATGTTTATAGTTTCAACACCAACAAAGAAAAATATGCCTTTGCCGTCACTCTCCCTACTCGAAACTTCAATACAAAAATTAAATCAAGAGGAATTTCCCACTCGGAGCGGCCCCCCCACCCACCTCCACCACGACCTCCCACATATCTTCCCATTATACCCCTGGTGCTGGGCAATTTCACGGCGCCGGTCGAATTCCCAATTCCCTTTTGTGTTTTTCATCCCTAACTCTGGGCCTCTGGGGATATCACTTCAAATTCTCAAAATTAGGGGTTTTGGATTGAGATTGATTGATGCCCCATTCCCTAGGATGAGAAGAAGGATTTGACGATGGCAAGGCTACTGGGATTGACGCGTGCCTTTGGCGAGTGGGCTGAGTCACCTCGCGAGGTGACGCGGACGATCCCGACCAGTGAGAACATAGGTGAGAGCGGGTGGCTTATTAGGTTCTTTGATTCGGCCTTTTTCTGCGAATGGATCGCGGTCAGCTACCTCTACAAGCACGATCACCCCGGGGTGCGAGATTACTTATGCAACCGTATGTACACGCTTCCGCTCTCCGGCATCGAGAGCTACTTGTTTCAAATTTGCTACATGTTAATTCACAAGCCTAGCCCTTCACTCGATAAGTTTGTAATCGATATATGCTCGAGATCCCTCAAGATTGCGCTTAAAGTACACTGGTTTTTGATGGCGGAGTTGGAAGATGTAGATGATAACGAGGGGATTAGTAGAATTCAGGAGAAGTGTCAATTTGCAGCTACTTTGATGGGTGAATGGCCTCCTCTGATTAAACCTCAGACGTGGAGTAGTGGTTTTATGTCGTCTTCTAGTAATATTAATAGTAGTAGTAGTCCCAGTGGTAAAAATCAGGTGTTGAATAGGTTGTTTTCTTCCAAACAGAAATTGTTGTCATTGACATCTTCACCTCCTAGTAATACACCAGTGTCGCGGTCTTTCACATTTTCACCCTCTTCGGGGAACTCAATTTCTCAGGATGATGGTGGAAAAGTAATGGGATCGCCTGATGAGAGCAACAAGATTTTTAAGAAGTTCATCCCAGGACCCAAGGTTCGGGATGCTCTATTGTTTAGGAAGTCGGGGGAGAAGGAAGATGAGGAGTCTGAGAAGGATGGTGGATTCTTTAAGAAGCTATTAAGGGAAAGTCGGGATGAAGATGTTAAAAAGGCAGGGGATAAGGAAAAAGAGATTGATGAGGAGACCGAGAAGGAAGCTGGGTTTTTCAAGAGGTTGTTGAGGGATAGTCGGGGTGAGGATGTAAGAAAATCATTTGGTAAGGACAATGAGAAAGAACCTGAGAAGGAAAGTGGGTTTTTCAAGAGGTTGTTGAGAGATGGCCGGGATGAGGAGATGAAGAAGTCTGTGGATAAAAGTAAAGATGATGAGGAGCATGAGAAAGAAGGTGGCTTTTTCAAGAGGTTATTGAGTACTAGTCGAGATGAAGATTCAAAGGAGTCAGTTGATAAGGATGATGAGGAAACCGAGAAAGATGGTTTCTTTCGCAGGTTGTTGAGTAGTAAGGGTGAGGAGGAAGTTAGCACAAGTTCAGATGGCCTTTTTAAACGGTTGTTTCGTGAGGGTAAAAGTGATGCGGAGGAAAAAGCTTTGTCTAGAAATCTTGAAGATGGTGAAAGGGAAGGGTTTTTCAAAAAGCTCTTTAAGGATAAATCTGAGGACAAGAAGGATGGTAGTGATAAATATGATGATATTGAAAGAGCAACAAAGTCCCTTGATGATCCTGATAAAGAAGGATTTTTCAAGAAACTGTTTAAAGAAAAAATTGAAGAAAAGAAAGATTTGGAGTGTAATGATGATGACCCGACGGGGCATGCAAATGGTGAAGATGAGGAACAATCAGATTTTATGTTGTTCCGCAGGTCGCTTCGTGTTCATCCAGAAGACTCCAAAGCATCAATGGCAAATGCTAACGGCCATAACACTAATGTGCACGACAGTAGTCCTGGAACAGAAAATTTCTTCCGAAAGTTGTTCAAGGATCGTGACCGTTCTGTTGAGGATTCTGAACTCTATGGCTCCAGAAAAAACAAAGTGGTCTGTTCCCTTATTTTTCATGTTTACTTTGTGATGATATATTTTTCAATTCTGAAGAACTGTTCCCCTTATTTAGATGAAAACCGGATACATTCCACATTATTTTACCATCTATACTCCTTATTAGAATGTTATCTTCAAAGTAATTGGTGAAGTGAACTGGTTCATAATTCTTGTGTTAACATATATATTTTGGAACAATGGTCTTTGTTGCTAGAGTTACATTTAACATTACAAATGGTTTAAAAGAGTTCTCAAGTTCATCTCTTCATGTGAGGATTTATGCTTGGGATTAACCTCACCTGAATCAGACTTGTTACATACATAGAGAGAACTAGGAGGAAATGGTATTTGTTTCTTGTAACAGATGAGGGTGGCTGAGATTGGAATAAGTCTGAAAACTGAACATGATGGACCCTAGGAAACTTTATTTGATAGAAAGAATTTGGAACTGTTAAACGTTAATGTTTTTTCCTTTAGGAATATGAATCACAAATATGTAAATTCTGATAGAAAGCAGAGGCCTCGATCAAGTTGTTGTCTAGGGTATTTATTTGCAGTAGTTGGACTTGGTTTAACTTTGAAACTAAAATTTGTTTGCTAATCGTTGATTGTTTTCAGTGTACTGGTTTTTCTTGAAAACTGCAGTATTCTATGTTTGATATGTCATAGGTGAAGTTTCCCGCTCTTGATTGAGTCACGGGTCTTCTTGTGCTGAACATATTTTGTCAAAATGTCTCTTTATGTAACTGACTTAATAGTGATGCTAGTAATGCTGATGGGCAGCAATTGTTTGGTCTATGAGGTAGATATTTTAAGAGATGAAAGATAAGGTTTACTAGAACATAATGCAAAATGATGGAAAAACAATATGGTTAGAGAAAACAGATGCCTTTATAATATTACTTATATTTGAACTATGGTTAAATTGTGAATTTGGCCTTTTTGAACAGTTATGTGTGTCATTCTTCAGGGCATATCTACAAGTATTTTTAAGTATAATTTTGTTTATAAGGGAGGGATTGTAATTTTCTTCCTTATTCTTATGTTTGACTAGAATATTGTTTTTGGTTCTGTTTGATTTATATGGAGTTGTGTATGCTTCTAATAGAGATTTTGTTCCTATGACTGATGATGGAATGCTCGCAATAGGTTGGCTTCTTTAACAAATTTACATCAGTAGTATTTCATTTTGCAGAACTGTCCTGGCTCACCAAAGCAGCAAAATGAAAAGTCAAATGCTAAACCTCCTCTTCCAAATACTGCATCACAGTTTAGAAAGGGGACATATCATGAATCACTTGACTTTGTTCAAACATTATGCGAGACATCCTATGGCCTCGTTGATATATTTCCTGTTGAAGATCGAAAATCTGCTCTTCGTGAGGTTATCTTAGTTTCCTTTTGCTTTCATAGTATTACTATTCTCAAATCTCTCATCCATCTAATGCATATTTTATTCTTGCATTCTTTCAGTCACTTGTAGAGATCAATGCACATATAGATGATTCTCAAACCAGTGGAGGTAAACGGAATTTAACTTTGGTTATGTTTTGGCTCTGGTTTGTCCTTAAAGTTAATCTGTTACAATTTTCAATACATAGGTTATTTTTGTTTCAACAGTTGCATGTGTATTCTTTAACTATTCAGAATTCTGGTAGGTCAAATGTTTTCCTAGAATACTAGAACTGCAGAATGTATGATTCCCTTAACCTTCTTCATTTGTACCTTGATAATCTGTATAGCTATTTTCCTTGTAGGGTAATCTGGAATGTGTTGAATGAGAAATCTATATATGAGTTTTAACTGTTTTATAATACCAGCTTGTTGTAGCCTTATGAATAGTAGCATGCTGAAAGCCTAGAAGTTACTATTTTTAATAGCTCTCGGGTCTCGGCTTTTCTTTTGCTCTTTTATTTCCTAATTTTAATATGGTAAGATTACTTTTTACTTTTTAGTGATCTCTGATAGCACTTCATATAGGGCCTCGCATTATCTATTATTGTGTGCCCAGATGCTTACAGATCTCCATTTAGATGTATACTTCATGATTCTTGCTAGATAATACGTGCATTTGGATGTGAAAATTTTGTGCTGGGAAAAGTCTACAACAATTTGATGCATCTTACCTTTTGACATCGAATTAATTGCGCACGTACAGAAATAATCGGGAGGAATGACTGAGTTCTTATCTGTCCAAGAATTATTTGCCAAAAGCATTAATTTTTCCTTGTGCTGCGTGACTGTATACCTTATATAACAATATTTCTTGGGGATTTGTTCTCTTGACTGCACATAATCTAGCTTATCTTCGTCTATTATTGATCTTATCTCCATATCTCTTTTATACTTTACTGATCATCCACCCAAATACATAACTGTATGCTTGCTAAGCATCTCTTGATCCCTGAGGGTGAGGGGTAATGTTTGATCCACTGTTCATATTATATGTTGATGTTCCCAGGAATATGCTTTCCAATAGGGAGAGGTATGTATCGTGTGGTTCACATACCTGAAGATGAAGCCGTTCTTCTAAATTCCAGAGAGAAGGCTCCTTACTTGATATGTGTCGAAGTTTTGAAGAGTGAAGCTCCCAGGTGAGTTTTGTTGCCAGTTGTTTGGCAGAAACCCCAAGAATTTTACTTCTTTCATTTCATATGATAATTTGTGATGATTTTTTTGTGTATCTTTTCAATCAGTAATTCTAAGGATACATCAAGTTCACAAAAGCTTTCCAAAGGGGGAATTCCATTAGCAAATGGAGATGCACTTTTGCCAAAGCCACCACCATGGGCTTATCCTCTGTGGACGGGGCAGGATATGCACCATACTGGTTATGATAGGATGTCCAGGTCTACCTCTGAAGCTATAGACCAGGCAATGACACAGTTATGGGAGGCCAAAGTGAAATTTGTTCGTGTTAGTTTTTCGTTGGAGAAGCAATTAGACAATGCTGTTCATTCTTGCAATACCGAGCATGCTGCTGCTAATTATGGCCAGACGAGTGAGGTTGACTGTGCATGCAAACCTAAGAATGACAGCAATTCAGAATGGGTAAAGGTTGTCTTGTCAGCTGAACCTGGGATTAGCATGGATGACATAGTGGACCAAGATCTGCCTCGTCGGAAAGAGCACCGCCGCGTTCCAAGCACTGTGGCTATCGAGGAAGTCAAGGTAATCTTCCAGTGTAAATCCTTGTAAAGACATTCTTTTAACTAGGCTAATATTTATGCGCCATCTTCCTATATTAGATTATTAATATCATTGGTTTTGCCCCCAACCCTAAACAAAAAAAAATGAATGTAACAAAAGGCTGCTGCATTGAAAGGAGACGCACCTCCAGGTCTTCCTTTAAAAGGAGCTGGCCAGGATTCGTCAGATGCACAACCGAAGGTGAATATTTTGTCAAAGTCAAATTTCTTTTTGTTACTTTGTTTTCATGGGTTGTCATTATATTCCAATTTTATTAGGTTGCTAATGGTGGTGCCCCCAAAGTTAGTGATGCATTAGCTGGTGAACTTTGGGAGGTAAAGAAGGAGAGAATACGCAAAGCATCCTCTTATGGAAGGCTATCTGGTTGGGACTTGCGCTCTGTGAGTCACCTCAACCTTTTGGTTCTATGTAATACTTAGACACATTGAAGGATGTACTTTTCTAATTCTAACAAAGCTTGCATATAAAGAGGTTACTCCCTCTGTTCTCCAAAATCTTGCATATTCTATTTTTGACCCCACATATTACCTTTAACAATCCACCTCAATAAACCTATTTATTTACAACATCTACCAAACATGGCTCACCACTATCTCAAATATCAATATCTCAACCCCATGTACTCATTTAATAACTAGGTGTATTGACAAGCAATCCATCAATCCCATTGCTTGATAAAATATAAGTAAAGATTATGTTAATCTGAAAGTTGTGAAAGGGTTTTTTCACAAATCTTGACTGAATTCGTTGAATGCTTTGGAGATATAATGTTGCATTTTATATGCCATAATCTATTAATGCTGTTTCTCTACCTCTTTATGTACTGTTTTCCATACATTTTACATCTTATTATTTTTCTTTTGCAATCCACTTGCAGTTGTAATGTTTTCACATATCCCCATCGACTGAGCTACTTATCTGATTCTTGTTTTACCTAGGTTATTGTGAAGAGTGGGGATGATTGTAGGCAGGAACATCTGGCTGTACAACTTATTTCTCACTTTTATGGTAAGTGATCATTTCCAATGAGAAATCCAGGTTCATGTTTTCCGCTCTGCATGTTGGCCTTAGTGTTATTTTCTTCTGGTATTGCTTGTTCATTACTTTTAATTATCATGTGTGCTTAGTTAGAACGATGAATAACCTCATAATTGCATAATCCCCATTGTGGTTTCATACTTCCTTCATAACCTCGTAAACTCAAAATCTACTATCAGTTGTATAAATGACGTCAGCTGTTATTTGGCTTTCATACCCATGCAAAATAGATACCTTTTTCTTTCAATTCTTGTAGTTGGCTTTTATATCCATGCAAAGATAAGAAGGATGTGATGACCATATTTCTAATACTAGGGATAAAGAGTAATTATCATATGAAGTTCTAATAAATATTACCATAAGAGTATTTTCAGTGGAGTATATATGTGCTCCATTTCCTTTGATTATCTGGAAAAATTAATTTATATTCGAGCATGAGTAATGCTCGATGTGAATGTCTACTTCCCACCAGTTGCTTTGGCTTTCTTGTGCCAGTGATTGATACCTTTTCACCCCCCCAATGCTAGATATATTCCAGGAGGCTGGCCTTCCACTGTGGTTGCGTCCTTATGAAGTTTTGGTTACTTCTTCTTATACAGCTCTTATTGAAACCATACCAGACACGGTAACCATACTGCTTCATAAATATAGATGAAATGCCCATATCTTGAGTGAGTGAAACCTATATCTTTGACAGTTTTTAAGTTTATTTTCATCAGGCATCACTTCATTCAATAAAAAGTAGACTTCCCGACATTTCAAGTTTACGTGACTTCTTTGCTGCCAAGTATGAAGAAAATTCTCCTAACTTCAAGCTTGCTCAGGTAATTTTATTCTGACCTGTTTCATTTGGAAAAGCTGAACTTGTCACAACTCTGTCTCTCTGTGAATAGTGTTCTTTGGTTGAGAAACCTGATTGAAACTCAATTCTAACTTGTGATGATCCCCGCACATTGGTCACGCTTGAGTATGCCATCACCAATGCAAAATTAAATTCCTAAAGATGATCCCAGTTGGGCTGTACCTTTGAAGTACATAATAATTCAGGGAGTGCAAATTTTATGACCTTCGTGTGGTATATGTGTAGTTTCTGTAGAAGTTTCAGGTTTTTTAAATCTAAATAGATGTCCAACTGTGCATTTGATGATTGGGGATTGCAGCTGGTCTTTTCTAGAATCTAATTATTTCTCTAACCTGCTGCTGTGGGATTTGAGAATAGGAATTAGCATGGCCTGGGTTTTATTTTCAGTGTTCTGGTTATGCACAAACTCTACCTGTATTAGTCACAACCTATGCATGCAACATATGGAAAAAATATGTTGATAAACATGTTCGGATCGAGATAATATAATCAGGACTCTAATACATTATGTTGGTCTTCCTAAGAAGCACCAATACGAATACGAATACGATACGAATACGAAAATACGTCAATTTCCAAAAACATAAGATACGAATACGTCCAAAATACGTTTATTTTTTATTAATATTATAAAATTTTAAATATATATAAATTATTTAAAATATTATATTTATTTAGGATATATGTTATTTAATTTAAATCCATATATTTTAAAGCCCAAATCCTATTAGTTGGCCCAAATGTCGGCCCATTAGATCATTTAAAGCCCAAACCCTACATGATATCTCCCTCTCTCTCTCTGCAGCCCCCTATTCTCCCTCTCTCTCTCTGCCCCTCTTCTCCCTCTGGACCCTCTCTCTCTCTCTGCGCCCCTCTATCTGCAGCGCCCCTCTTCTCCCTCCCCCTCTCTCTCTGCAGCCCCCTCTTCTCCATTAACAGAAATTTTAGCCAGGGGCAAGCGGCGTTGCTGCGATGGGTAGGGCGACGCCGACGGGGTCTAGAAACGCCACGCAGTGGGCTGGCAAGGTGCAAGCAGAGGAGAGCAGGTCGCTGGTGTGGTCTGGGTGTGAGGTCGAGCAGCTGCGAGGTTGGAAAGGGGAGAAGAAACAACCAACAACTTGATTTTTTAAGTATTTCAGATACGTATTGGAAAATAGGAAGCTGAATACGTATTGGAAAATAGCAATACGTATTTCAGATATATCAAATACGTATTTGGAACGTATTTTATTTTTATTTTTATTTTTAATAAAAAATACGTATTAAATACGTATTTTAGGCGTATTTTGGCGTATTGGTATTAATACGTTACGAATACGAGTACGTGGGTCATTTTGGCGTATTGGTGCTACCTAGTGGTCTTCTGTAACTACTAATTTATTAACACTTATATATGCACATAGAGGTGTTCACGGTTCCGAGAATTTGGAACCGGAACCGAACCGTCGTTGCGGCGGTTCACGGTTCAGTACCGAACCGTGTAGGACGGTTCCGGTTCCTGTTTCAAACCGCCGGTTACGGTTTGGAACCGTCCAAAAAATTAATACTAATATATTTAAATTTGTTGAATATTTTATTAATTTTAATTACATACTTATGCATATCATCATTTAATTTCATATCACATAATTAACTTTGTAATGTAATAGTAGAATAACTACGTAAAAATTTATTTTAATTTAATAGTAATTATATATAATACACATATAATGATATATTAATAAAAATGTAATAATAAAAAATTAAAATTTTTTTTTTATGTGTTATTATCTCATGAATATGTTAATTGAATAACACATTAAACACAAATACATTGATAAAATGAAATAAAATAATTAATCTATATAATTATAAAAATATAAAATGAACACTAATAAATACGTATATAATATTAGGGTTTAATTAGGTTTTCATCTAATTAAATTTTATTTTATTTAATTATTAATGTATTTGTAAGTTTAATATATTAATTATAAAAAATAATTATAAGAAATGACTATTTGTAATATATTAAATAAAGTGAATTGGATAAAAAAAAAAGATATGGTTCCAAATAGACTGTTACGGTTCCAAACCGCCGGTTCACGGTTACGAATTTTTATAACCGTAACCGAACCGTCCTCTACACGGTTACGGTTCGGAACCGAACCGTCGGGTACGGTTACGGTTCTCGAAACCGTCGGTTACGGTTTGGTTACGGTCCGGTTCCGGCGGTTCCGGTTCCTTTGAACACCTCTATATGCACATAGAAGTGAAATACTTTCAGATATCTTATGTATTTATGTGTCTGGCTCCCAACTTACTATTGGTCCTCATTTTCAGGACAGGATTTGTTTGTGGATGAAGCCAAATATTATACATTTCTTATTCTACTTTTATTTGTTTCATATGGAACAATTATTAGCTATGATGTGACTGAATAGTTCTGAGTTTTCTATCACTGCAGAGGAACTTTGTTGAAAGCATGGCTGGATACTCTCTAGTATGCTATCTTTTACAGGTAAACCTATTTTCATCACTGGAATACTCGGTGATGTATTTATTTATTTTTTTCCTGTTTTCTTTCTCAACTTTCATGGAGTGGTCTTATGAGATGAGCAAAAGGATTTCCTGTTGTATTTCATCTATCAAGTTTACTAACAAATTCAAAATTTGAAATGCTAGAAGTTATCTTTGACCTTGGGAAATTAGCAAATGAAACTTATTGTGGGGTTTTTATTATTATAGTCTGGGCTTTCTGTTATGATTAGGAAATATTCCTGGAAATTCACTGATTTACGGTCTACATTTACTGTTGATCTACACTACACGCCTTTTAAATGTAATGTAACAAGGATGTTCTTCATTTTTCCTCCTCAGGTGAAAGATAGGCACAACGGTAATTTGTTGTTGGATGAAGAAGGCCATATCATTCACATTGATTTCGGTTTCATGCTTTCTAATTCACCTGGAGGTGTAAATTTTGAAAGTGCACCATTTAAATTGACCCGTGAACTTCTTGAGGTATGACATTCATGTGCCTACGAGGCCAAGTTTTGCTTTTCGAGTACAAAACTATGCAAAATCAAAATATTCGTAAATGATACAGTGGTTGACTGGTTGCTTTGTACTAGGTGATGGACTCTGATGCTGAAGGAGTTCCAAGTGAATTTTTCGATTATTTTAAGGTGACTGGTGTGCTTACTCCATGTAAACTAAATATGTATGAGTCAGACCTCAACTTGGATTTTGCTTATGTTACTTATGTTGCTCTTGATCTGTATTTTTTAGGTTTTATGCATCCAAGGTTTTCTCACATGTCGCAAACATGCAGAGCGCATAATTCTTCTTGTCGAGATGTTGCAGGTGTGTGTTTTTTTCATTGACTAGTAAATCAGTACAAAATTGTTCGAATTTGATGATTTATCATTGTGGATTTGAGTGTAAAAGGAATTAAGTAGGGTCAAAATGACTTGTGATGATAGAGCTTTTATTATCCTTTCACCATTTCGCATGATAAAGAGTTCATAGTTGGTTCATTGGTTTATTGAGCGATTATCATTTTCAGAGTGGTCTTTGGCCTTGTGAACCTTCGGTAAGAAGAAAGTGTTATATCATTTGGCAGGTCATTAGCGTAAGTTTGGGGTGGGGAATGCAAACTTGTCGTAGTTAAGCTATGTTATGAGTGATATGCTTACTGTTTCTAATTAATAAATTAATTTTATCATCCTCATCATCATCATCATCATTATTATTATTTATTGTGAATTGTGATCAGTTATTACCAATCTTATGGACTTATTGGTATAAAAATTAGCAAGAGAAAAACATAATGTGTTCCCTGAATTGGTGGATTGTGCTTGTCTAATTAATCATTGGGCTTTTTAGTGGCTGTAAGGACCTTATAGAAGCCTTTATTGGTTTTCTAGGGGTGCAATGACTGTATTGTTTGAAGTGATGTAGACTGAGATGCTCACAGTGCATCATCTCCGTTTTACTGAAACCAACCTGTTGACTTGAAAACTATTTCATTGTTATTCCTCTACTGAGTTTGATTGATAGAGTTTGCTCCCTATTTTATGCATTGTGAGTTCTTGAAAGCTATTTGGATCATATAAAGGATTACGATATGCCTGTATGAAAACTGTTATCATATTTTCAATGAGGATATAGCTTCTTCACAAATTAAGTAAATGGAAACGTGCACGAGAAGCATTGTTAAAATAAGTAAAATAGTATTATAACAATTTAACGATAAAAAATATACAATTAATGTGTTTGTAGATGTATGTGTCTTATGGTAAAGAATTGGCCCATGATAAAATTTTACCCATGTGCTACAAATCTTTCCTAGTTGAGGCAGATCTGCTAAATTAAACACATCTTTGCATTATTTTGTTTTTGCAACGCAACCTCACCCCCTGGTTGGGTGAGTGGGCGAGAGCCTACTTGGGTTATGGTTGTTTCACAAGGATTTGCAGCACAATCAAGTTTATATATATCTGGATAGAACCACTATGCGTCTAATTCCATAATCTACTCATGGTAAATTCATGGCTTTCAGCATTACTATTTTGATCTATGAGGAATGTTTTAAAGATAGACTGTCAGTTGAATAAAATAATTGATGTTGAAGTTGTACAATTCACATAACATTAAGAGATTGAAGATTGAATCAAGTTGCAAAATCTTCACATAATGATCTATAGAGGCCCCCTTCTGTTTACTAATAGGAGGAAAAGATGGGGAAATTTGGATAATCATAATATGATGTGGTCTGTATGCTATTTTTTAGCTCGTATCATTCATGGTGGCCATTTTGCCTTTAAGAAAGATCATGCTCCACTTTAGACTTCCTATAATATTAATAGTCATACCGAGCATATATACTCATATGTCCATAAATTTGCAATCCATGTTTCTTCAACAGCTGCTTAATTTGTGCTCATAAATCCCATGTATTTTAATTTTTTGTTTATTTGGTATTCGCAGCATCATAGTCTAGGACGCTATTCTCTCAGCATGAGTTATCTTCAATCTGATCCAATTGTTCATTTTGTATCAGGATTCTGATTTCCCTTGTTTCAAAGGTGGTCCCCGGACGATACAGAACCTGAGGAAACGGTTTCATCTTAGTTTGACAGAGGAGGTTTGATCCCCTCCATCCTCCTATTCCTTTAGTCGTTATCTATTCATGTATTGGCTGTCCCTTTACAAATCAACCTTCTCCTGTATCAGCAATGCGTGTCTCTGGTCCTTTCACTGATTAGCAGTAGCTTGGATGCATGGCGGACACGTCAATATGACTACTACCAGAGAGTCTTGAATGGGATATTATGAACATAGATTACATCTTTTGTTCAATGCCATTAACAGTTCACTTGGAGATACTGTAGTTCTTTGTCTGCGAGGCAGTGAGCAATTACGCGATCTCATCACTACTGCTAATATGCTTGATGATGATACTTGGGATGCCTATGTCTGTCCTTGGGCTTGTTACTATCGAGGCAGAAGCGCTCTGTTGATGTATAGCTGATGAACCAGCACTTGAGGAGGAGTTACTATTTTTTGTTTTGGCATTTTCCCTTGTTTCAGGAGAGAGACTCAGCTGATTTGATGGTTTTTTCATATTTGAGGAGGGTATCGATGTTTTAGCCCATACCCGAGAGGGCCATACTGTACAGAGTGATTGAGAATGGAGGAGTGTTTAACACATTCAAGATGGCACTCGGACATTGGTTATCATTTTTGAGTCAGCTACACCAATTGATCTGTAGCGAATAACTCTTGGCCTGTATATTTGCTGCCTTCGTTCTTCTGCCGTAAACTTTGATCAGATTACATTCATAAGCTGCTCTGTGATAACAACACTCTCTTGACTTCTTCAACTCTGCGACGTCCCTTCTTCAGGCTTGATTCTTTTACATGAAATGCTTAAGTAGCATTGTGTTGTATTGTGTATAGATTTCTGGTTTTGTTCTCACTTTTATAGCGTGATTTTCTCATGTGAATAGAATTGTGCGAGTTTGATTTGAACCAATCTATTACACGAGCTGCTCACTGGTGCATAATCACGTACATATAATGTCTTAATTTCCTTTTTGTCTTTTATGTTGCAGCTGCGTTTGTGAATCTTTCCATGTTTATTGAGTTCTTACTCTCGCTTCAGACATGTCTTGGCTTCAGATTATCAACGTGATTTTTTAATAGCTCAATTACTCTGCAGAATTCTGTTTTTTTTTTCTTTTTTTTTGTTCTGTACAGATTTTGGTAAACTGTGGATCAGTTTGGTTATGATTGTGTGTATTCCTGACTAGGTATCATATTAACAATTTTATCAAAGTAATTGTAATATATACTCCCTCTGTCCCACTAAATTAGACCCATTTGTATTAAAATAATATACTCATCTACTTTTCAAATGGGTCTAATTTAGTGGGACGGAGGGAGTACTATATATGGTTATGGATGCCTATACTGGAGGCATGTTTTAGGTAGTGTTAATGAATCAAAGTAGTCACTCTTTAAAGAAAAAAATGTAAATTTTAGTCATTTAAAAAATATGTAAAATGTAATTACTTTTTTTTTTTTGTAAAAATACTTTATTATTCTTAATTAAGTTAGAAAAAATAGGAAATTCTTTCCACACACTCAAATATTGCTATCATAATCTATCAATGTTGTCAGTTGTTATGTCTCAAATAAATACATACAAATTACATAAGCATTTTTAAGTGACAGTTGGGTTTATCTAATTTCATTCCCACAATAACACAAGTAATTACGCGAGCATGATTTTTTTTTTTTTCGTACTCATATAATTTAATGGCATGGTATTATTGCAAGATGGACTATTTTTTACTTTTTTTAACAAGTGATTATTTTTTAATATTTTGTTTGTAATTGACTATTTTGGTGATCGACTCTTTTAGGTACCTGCTAACATGCACGAAGCCGATCCAGTATACGGATAGCCAAATCCACCAAATTTGGGATATGGTATGAATTGGGGTATATGGGTGTCACGATACAATATATCTTAATAAAATTGTCATATCTTATACATTACCTTTATTTTTTGTATGAAAAATTTCATACTGTTATTTTACCATACTTTTCGGTATACCGTAGTTCAGTATACCTTACTTTTGTTATGACATTTTATACACTTATACTTATATTTTACCTTATTGTAATATATTATATTTAAAATTAACTATATGTAGTTATATGATCATATAAAATACTTATATTCTTAAGCATGCTTCTGGATTATAATTTTTTTTTTATCTTATTGTAATTAGTTATACAATTATTTAGTTGATGTGTTCATTTTAGAAAATAATTTAGATCATGTAATTATATCATAATTATTTATATCATAATTATTTAGTTATGTAGCATAATATATAGTATAGTTTATAATACATATAATTTGTATATATAAAATGGTGCTAAATGCATTACTTATAATCTATATTTTATATTTATTTTCATTTTTTTCTTTTTTACTATTAATATCAACTATTTTGTTATTATCTATATTTTTTATAGAGTTAATTATGAAAAATGCTCAAATATGAAACTAATAAATGAAAAATACTCGCATTCTAAAATTTATTTGAAAAATATCAAAAATGACTTAATTACCTTTAGATATTTACCTTTTCTATCGATAAAGCATATATCCCAATATCATGCAGCATAATGTCGTATATTGTATCTCAAATCTTCAATCTGAGCATGATCTATTGTAACAAGAGTGAACCATTCGTTACCATCGACGTAAACATCGTCCCAAAATTCACTGTACCTTACATTTATATACTTCATCCATCCATTTGAATAATAAATTATATTTTTGGAATCATATTATAATCAAGATATCAAATTTTGAAAACTCGGTCGTGAAAAATAGTCTAAAAATGAAAACTCGGTCACACTTTGTAAAATCCGGCCACAAACCGATCCGGTTTTTGACTTTTCTTGACTAGGTTTTTTTGCACGTGTAATACATGTTATTAACATGCTAAATCAATAAAATCATGCCGTCGATGTTTACATAAATTACAAAACCCGGACGTTTGAAAGTAAATACATCATGTTTGCATAAATAATGACATGATTTTTAGAAAAATACATGTTTTCACGATAGAGTTTTAGCTCGTCAAACTCATAACACATTATGCCTCGAAACTACGGGTTTAAATTTAACATTTACCTCTTTGCTTAATTAAAAATTGAGCGATGAACTTATTAATTATACTCACGTATATGTTCTTAATTATTTAAAAATTGAAAAAAAAAAGTAAAAAATTAATAATTAATAATAAAATATAAAATATAAATGAAATATAATTATTACTTAATCATTTCTTTGATTCTAACAAATAGTAGACAAAACAAATTGTGATTAAGTTTACAAAAGTGGGTACTATTCATGTATTATCCTTTTTTATATAAATATTAATTATGATTATTTTTAATTTAATTTATTAATTTTTCATATTATATAAAATTAATATATATATGTTAAAAACCTTTTTGATGTTGTCAATACCGTTAGCTTGGTTTTGATGATGCTTGTGAAACCTTTACTATGTTGGTTTTAATCATGCTTGCGAAACCATTGTTGTGTTAAGATATCTGATTATTTTGTATCAGTATTATGTGTTATGTGATGCTTAGGATTTATGTTAATACCTAGTATAGTTAGACTTTAGTAACAATCTGCCTATAGAACTTAATCTATGATGTACTTTAGAAGACTTAGAAGTATCATAGAACATAAGCATGAATGAAGAGAATATATGATCAACACAGAACGTGGTGATGCAAGATCAACATACAATCCAGAAGATAAGACCACTTCACAGAAAATCAGAGGACAGAAGCATGCGAAGTTGATCTACACATAAGTCCTAATTAGCATACAGATCACAATGTAAAGGAACAAAACGGGAGTCACGTTCTGGTCCTATCAAAATCTGTATTTGACTTGGAATGTTTTAGATGTTGAACTATAAAGAAGCAGAACATAAGTCATGTTCTGTATCTATAGAGCATCATACTTCGAGAAAGGTTTTCATGTCACAGAACGCAAGAAACGTTCTGTATATACTATCAAGAAGCCGAAGAAGAACATCAGTCTGTACCTAACAGATTGATCATAAGAATTTGAGGAGACAGCTGAAGGAGTATCAAGGTAGTTCTATCTTCAGACAGAACTTATCACGAGCTGCTCAACACAAATCGGAGGAAGTTACAGATCTACCTAAATGGATCAAAGCTGACATGTCCATGTAACGTCAGATGAAACGTAGGACACACTCCAACGAATAGATTTATAGTCAACAATCAATGGTCAATAGGGTTATTAATGCTAGGTGTAAAAGTTGCACCACATCAACGACTATAATTTATTACAGCCTTATAAATACAACCACGTCTTCCCAAGATCAATAGTGTGATTAAGACTGAAGAAAAAGAGAGAGAAAAGGAGTGATAAGAAATCTCACTGCCCTAAATAGTAGAATCACGAGAGTGATTAAATATAAGATGAAGGTGAGTGAGTAAGGCAGTCGGTGCAGAGATTCCCAGAAAATTAGCCATCAAAGCTGCAAGATTCTTTCAGCATTCAAAAGTTCACTCAACACTCATTCGTCTATAAATACCCTTCGAAGTGTTGTAATCTTGTAGAGAATCATCAACACATTTCTAAGAATCTCATATACTAGAACTAACTATAGCTTAACACTTCAACAACCATAGTTCTAGTATCCTTCACAGTCTCAAAACTGTGAAGGAGGTCTATATACAAATTCCTACCCATATCTCGTTCTCTGCGAGTTTAAATAAGCGAGGTGTAAACTTGTCCTCAACGAGTATAAACAAGAAGAGTGTGCTCGTACTCACTGAGGTTAAAGAATTGAGGAATCTAAGGTTAAGGGATTCAACGATCAAGTTTGATCTCCCGTGGACTTAGGGGTGTTACCCGAACCACGTTAAACTATGTGTGTTCTTTACTTCCCGCATTGCATTTATTGATTCTACATTCACACTCACCAGCGAGCAGATCACCATCTGCGAGCTGTGCACATGAATCAACCGCTTAACGAACACTCGACTTAATTGAAATCGTAATCGTAACCGAATTGGAATCGTAACCGAATTGGAACCGTAACCGAACCAGAACTAAAATCCACGGTTATGGTTTAGAACCGTTTCTCACGGTTCCGGTTCCAGAACTGCCAATTTTCGGTTTGGTTCACGGTTCCGGTTCAAATGAACACCTCTAAGCTTGAAGAAGCCATCGGTCCCTCTGTCTTTTATACAGACTGTTCACGATCTGTGTCGAGAATCGTAATTGTTATACCCTAAACCCCATACACCACATCTGCTCTAATCGGGACCCCAACAATATATATTATTAAAATTAAAAATATATAATTAATCATAGATGTATGATATGAAAAATACATAAGTAAAAGATATAAATTTTTTGTATATGTTGTGGTAATTAATTTAATCAAAAATTAATTTAAGATTACTATAATTTAATATATTAAAATATGTTTTCAAACAATAACTATTACAAAGACCTATACTATTTTATGTATAACATAATATTTAAATCATAAATCAATTTGAATGACAATTTTATAATTAACTTGACATTAATAATTTGTTACATAAAAGTAGGTCAGATAATTTTTATTAAATGACAAAAATTAGAATCCATAATAAAATCTAACCGCAAATAATAATGACTTCAAATATATGTATTATGAATTCTTTTTAATATATACATGTTTAAGTAGTTACATAATTTTATTTTTATATGATATTATTCTTATGATTATAAAAAGATAACAATATTTATTGAATCCATACATTATATATATATAAAAAAGATCAATTATATGTAGATAATTAATTAATTAATATAAAACAAAATAAAATCATTTATTTTTTATTACATGTTTATATAATAAATTACTTATATTTAGTTTTAAGAATTACGCTTTATTTTGTGAAAAATTGCTACTTTTTGAGTTTGGATTTGTATAGGTCTATGCTTCAGATAAATTTTATTAGTTTAACAAGTCAATTGTAATCCATTTATAATAGTTGAAATTTCTGCCAAAAAATCGACCTTTTGGTCGAAATCTTACATCTCATATAGTGATGAGAGTTGTATTTTTGAGCGGTAATACCCGACCCGCTGCTTTATTCCCCAAAAGTTTTAGGCAAAAATAGGCTGTCTTTCTGAGTAATGGAAGAAAAGATAGCTTGATTGTATTCCTTCATTGGTTTATCTGATGTTATGTTTGAAAAATACCAAATGCATGAGAACCTTGGTATTGGCTTCCACAACTATCAATTTCGATATGGAATTGCCCGTCTATTGAGTAGTTTACTTCTTGACTGCAATGATAAGAAGAGATGAAATTGGCTTGTTAAAAGGAGGTCCAACAAGCTTAGCCGCAAAGGCTCGGTCAAAGTCAGGTTCATGCTGAACGAACACTACGAATCTGTATTCTCATGCTTTCTGAGGAAGGCAGGTCCGGTCAGTCATTTGAACATTAGCATCTCGCCTGAGCGTCTGCTGGGTGAATAACAACTAGTGCTAGTGAAAGATAGTTTTGTTTGCAAGACGTTGTGGGACTTTCGAAAAGCGAGTGTGAAATGTCGTATATAATTTTTTTTGGATTATTTAAACATACTATTTTATGATTATATAATTTAAATTATAATTAAATTAAATTTATTTTAATTGGATATTGGAGTACTTTTTAACTCTAGTGCACAAACTAATTTAATTTATAAAGAATAGTGAAATGTAGCGTGTATTGGCCTAATAGTAGTGAAATTAATACACAAGGCTTAGGTCTCGAATTCGAATCTTCCGTGACGCGGGTACGTAATGTCATCCAATTTGTAAGAATAGTGAAATGCAACGCAATTAAACCAATTAGCAGCATTGCTTACTGAACAAGCTTGAACTATTCACTATTGCGCTTTCTTTTTCTAAAACCCTTCTCTTCTTATATAAACCCCTGCCCTTTCACTATTTCTCCCTTCCTCCTTTTTTCTTCTCGAGTTTGCTTTCTCACTCTCTACGCGTTTACACTCTCCGATCCACCGGTTCCGTTTCCCTTCGAGGTCTGTTTATTTATTTTTCTTAATTTTATACGTGTCTTGCGAAAATCGTTTTTATTTCACAACTACATTTGTGGTATGTTGATTTGAGAACTTCTGATTTTGGGCAGTTTTGGATATTTTCGAATTAGGTTCCTGTCAAAATTAATTTTCTTAGAATTTGAAAACCTACTCCATTCGTTTCCATTCGTTATGAATTGTATCAGGCTGAATTTTTCTTTCGTTTGAGGATTCTAACCAGCCGTTTTATCTTACTTGTTGCTTCTGGGAATATTTCATTTCGTTGTGATTCTGTCCTTTGATTTGAAATCTTTATTTAATATTTGTGCTCTACCATCAGTGTTCTTAGTTCCATAATATTGGGCATGCGTTATGGACTCCTTTTGGGGTACTAGCATTCAGTGATGTGGTTCTAAGTAATTTGAAATGGGCTTTGTTAATCTTTGCGTGAAGGCTACTGATATAGTTAAAATGTTAGGGCTTGTGTATTGCAAACCAGATGTCTTTTGATTCCAGTAAGAAGCATCAGTGGTTTGTGTGGTGCTCTTTCTGTTTCAAGAGCCGGAGGAGGCTTTGGTGTTCCCGAAAGGTGTTGTTCCGACATTGGACTTGAAGGCGAGATTTAAGTAGTTTCAGGTGGGAGATCTGTGGTTGAAGGATTGGTGTGTAGAGGTGTTCGTTTTCACTTTTCTTTATTTTTGTTCCTTTCTTGCTGAGAGCTATTGGCTGCAAAAAAAATTGTTCTTGGCGAGGTGAAGTGTTCAGTACTTGATTGGTGGAGGCTTACTTCAGTAGTTAGATTGATAGGCGTTGAGTTGTCATTGTAAGTATGCATCTTCAACCAGGGTTCAGATTTCACCCAACAGACGTTGAACTGGTCCTATACTATCTGAAGAGGAAGATTATGGGTAAGAAGATAAAGTATGAAGCTATTGCAGAAGTCAACATCTACAAGCACTCTCCATGGGATCTTCCTGGTCTGTTCTATCTTCTTTTTGTTTCTTATCCTTTTATTTATTTGTTCTGTATTATGGTTTCTCACTTGAAAAAAATTTGCTTATGCTGAAAGTTTTGTGGACAATATTTGTATTAAAATGCTGGTGCTGGCATTAATTTAGTTGGCTTGTGATACTTTCGCAATAGAAGCGCATATATGCTTAGTATCATGTATATCTGTTCACCTTCATACAGTGTTTGACATGTTTCTCTTTGCTTAATGCACAGCTAAATCCTGCTTGAAAAGTAAGGATCTAGAGTGGTTCTTTTTCTGTCCAAGAGAGAAGAAGTATTCAAGTGGACTACGTTTCAAGCGTGCAACTGAAAATGGTTATTGGAAAACTACTGGAAAAGGCAAGACTGTTTCTTGCAATGAGAAAACCGTTGGAGTGGTTAAGACCTTGATATTTCACTTGGGCCATGCCCCACATGGAGAAAGAACTGATTGGGTTATGCACGAGTACAGGATCCTTGATAATCAATTGGCTGAAGCTGGAGTTCAGGTACTTATATCATGGGTTTTAAAGCATTCTAAACTGGTCATTTTTCTGATATTGCATCACCTAGGACTCTAACATTTAAGGTTATTTGGTTGCAATGTTATCAATGACGGATAGTACCAAACTTGATAGATCAGTGCTGATTTGTGATGCAGTTCCTGATTAGACGTCTATTTCTTCTTTACTTCTTTCTCCTTTTCTTGTGATGTGCTGCCTGCCCATTTAACTGCAATCTTTTCAAAATGAGCTCATTACCATTCTAGGAGTTATCTCATATGAATTTTTTTATGTTGTACTACAAATATCATTAGGAGTTATCTCTCGTGAATTTCTTATGTTGTACTACAAATATCATTTTCCTTATAAATGATGCAATCCACTTCTAATTCACTTACATACTTGAATGCATTTGATTATTTAAATCAAACATTTTCCTTCAAAATAACTAATCATGATTCATGACCGGACCTTCTGATTTACAAGCAAGGGGTATCTAAATGATTACCCATAAATTTAAGAGTAACTGAAATTCTGGGCTTCATTCAATTCCTGTTAAATTTAACTTTTGATATAGCAAACCTAAATGTGTTGCTCAGATTATTTCTTTACCCTGTAAAGACTTTTTTTCATGCACACCTGCACAATTTACATGAAATTTGGTCCTACCTTGTTACAATAAGCTAACTGACTATTGTTGCTTGCTATTTTGCATAAATTTGATCAGTATGTGTTTCTATCTGATTTTGCATAAATTGCAGGATTTTATGGTTTATGTTTAAAGATTTTTGCAAATGTTGAGAATGAATTGTTATTCAGCATGCATGGCTGTCCTTTTAGTTTTTTCTAGTTACTATGTGTTGATTAATAGTTGTTTCTTAGATCTGGTTCTTGTTTTTGCAAGATCAATAGTTATTTTCTAATTGTTGTTTTCATAAGTAGGATAATTATTCTATCTGTAAAGTCTTCAAGAAGAATGGGCTAGGCCCTAAAAATGGTGCGCAGTATGGCGCCCCTTTTAATGAAGCTGATTGGACTGATGATGACGATGGTGATTATGGTGACATTGCTGAGAACCATGCTATATCAATGGAAGCAGAAGGACCATCCCGAACTATATGTACTCCAAATGAAGAGCAAAGCGCTCCTCTTGGAAGCATGTTTGATTCTGGAAATGGATTGCTGCCTATACTTAAAGAGCGCCCTTCATCTTCAGCTGTCACTCCAACTAGTATGGAGGCTGCAGATAGGACCAATGACGAGATTGTACGTTTGCTAGCATCATTTGCTGATGAAGACACGCTGCTTCCTGTTCCTAATGGGGATGAACTTAACCAGGTACCTTTTTAAATTACAAGTCTCAGCATTTAGTAATATTTTGTACTGCTACAGTTCATATTATTGTATGTCTCAATTAAATTATTGTATTATGTGTTTTCTGGGAGTACATTTATCTGTGTGCTTGACATTATGATTTTTTCATTTCAATCATTACTTCCCCATTTTTTCCTTTCCTTATAAAAAAGAGATGTAATTATACAATTTATTAGGTGGTGGATGATTTTAAATGTTTTTGCTTAGTGATCTTTTATATCCCTGTTGCTTAATTTTGTTAGAAGTTATTTTGGAGCTTGTTCATCTATAAAATTGCTAGGATAGGCTGACAAAGTTGAAAGCTTGAGTTTTTCACCCTTTGGCTATGTGTTTTAGGTTTTTCTTATTTATTGTCTTGTCTAGTAACACCAACAGAAGGAATATTTCTGATTCTTTTTATTTTATTTTATTTTAATAATAATTATAATAATTATTATTATTTTGCAACTTTGCCACTTAATCAGTTCTCTTACATCTGAAATGGAAGATATCATGAAAATGTCATCATATTCCCTTCTAGTACATATAACGAATGATATTGTGCATTACTTATGTGGAATGCTTTGAGTTGAGTATGTGCTGATTTAAATTGTGTTTAGCAGGATAATACTAATGGCAATGAGAAGACTGTATTGTTACCTTCTGATGAGGTATTGGATATGTACAATGGGCTCCGTGACCTGGATAGTTGGAAAACACTGAATCACGGAAGATTGGAGTTATCTGGAATGCAGAATGTTGACTATCCTTTGGACATACTTCCCGAAGACAATTCAAACTATATAGAACTTGATGATCTTCTGCCCCCGTTGTATTGCTCTAATGGAATTACTGGAAATCATATCTCATCATTTTGGCCGGCATCTGCATCATACAACCATAAGAATGTGCAACAACCACACTCTGGAACTAGGTTTGCTGTCATGGATCAGTATGCTTTCTTTGCAAATGAACTAGGTGTTCCAGCAATTTTATCTGAGGGTGATAAATCTCTGTATACGACTCACATGGTGAGGCCATAGTGTGTGTTTTCAATAAGCATCCACTTCTGATAATTTTTGTCATTAATCTGTTGGGCATCCTATCTCATATGTTGCGTTGTAACATAACATTGCAGGTGGAAAATCTCTCGTACCAGGCGGATAATGCTTTGTATAATTTAGAATTCCTGTCCAGGAAACTGGACAATGCAGTGTACTCCCCTCAGCACATGGAAAGAGGTAGATCTGCTGATAACTATTGAGTACTCTGATCGTTGGATTAGTATTCACATTCTATTTATTATTCTTCAGTCTATTATATGTCAAACTGCCCGAACTTTCCAGTTTCGGGAGATATAAATGCAATTTTCCAATATCACTTCCAGAAAGCAGCATGCCTTGTGGAATAATGGGCTAGTGATTCTTGAGTTTTCTGGACTGATGTATTTTCTGGACAACTGAGTGGGCTGAAAAGACATTTCAGTTTCTCTTATGCTTTATGTAAATTTTTGTGATCTTATTATGTAATGCAGCACCTCATGGGAGGTTGCATAACCTTTAATTATGTTGGTGGATGCTGCAGGTCAAGGTTTTAAAAAGCATTTTTCACCTCGAGGCGTTTTTTTATTGAGACGCGAGGCATAAGTCTCGATGTAAGCTGCGGCATACACTGGAGGTGCAATAAGATAACACAAAATCTATATATATATCTTAATAATGATCACGGATAACTATTTTTAGTAATTTTAATTTTTTTCTTTTTTTATATTTTTCAATTTATAGAATATTGTTATAATAAACAGAATTAATCAATAAATATTATTGAAAAACTGTTACAAAATTATACTTATTAAAAATATTAATGTTTTTATAGTTTTGAAATGTAATCTACATAACTTTCAAGTTCAGATATGAAGCATGTAATTTATTCTTATTTAAAATAAAATATTTTTTAATTGTGATGATAATGACTAAGTATAAATTATTATTTTATATATATGTATATATTCTATACCTATTTATATAGATCCTAATAATGGTAAAAGAATGTCCCTTTTAGAAATTTCAACTTTCATTTTTTTATTTTCATTTGTATAGATCATAATTCGAAGGGTTAATGACTTTTAAATACAAGAATTTTGCATGTATTTTTAATTTTAAAAGGAATTTTAAAAATTTGTGTAAAATAAATGAACTTTGACAATTATTTGATTTTTGACATGAGTGTGATTTTTTTACACGGTTTGATTTTATTCAAAATTGAAGGTGACGTGGTAGTAATTATCGAACGTGAGCATAGGTTAAGAGTTTTAAATATACTAACTTTTGATAAATTTTTAATTTTAACATAAACTTTCAAACATTATGTAAAATACGCAAGATTGAACTTGACATTATAACACTTATGATGCAGAAATATCTTAATGATTTTTAAATAAACGATTTTTTACATATTTTAAATTTTAAGACAGGATCAGATCATATGTCCAATGTTTGTGTCTAATCTTCTATGTCTCATAACCAAATTTTAATTTATTTTTTAATTTTATTTTTTGATTTCAATTTTATATGTTTTAGTTTAATTTTATACATAATATTAGGGTTCATCTCACCTTAAATAGGATTTATAATTATTTTTTAACATTTAGTATCACTCTTAGTTGATTTTTAGGGTTCATAAATTTAAAAATAGAGTATGTAAATTTTTAAAAATTGTGATTTTTTAAATAATTGTTAATTATTATTCATTATATCATAATAATTTTCTATTTTAAAAAATCATTAATTAAAATGATAAATTTAATTATGGGACAAGAAATATGAAACACAATTGTGGAACACACGATCCCATTCCTTTTAAGACTCCATATGTTGTCATTTCAAGAATGATTAATATATAAATATAAAATATTATCATTTCCGAGTCAAAAAACTATTGTATTGTCTTTAATATTGACGGGTAGAAACAAGATGACATGTAGAACAACATGAGTTACTGACCATGCTAGTTACCATCACAGCCCATAGGGATGATCCAATATATAAAAATCAAAATTGTGAATTTACAAAGCGTTCTGTATAAAACATTTGATAATTTAATAGCGGTAACGACATAAGAAGAACAATATATCAACCACTAGAATGATTACAAGCGAAATTACAATTCAACAATTTCAGAGTTTAAAACAAAGAAACATATATTCATTAGTAAGAGCAAAATACGAACACGATTAATTAATTAATGTGTTATGGAGACTCGTTGAGGTCAATCCACCTAATAATCGTATTATCATGTCATCTTTAATTTTGGGTAAAATTGAACATGTGCCAAAAATCGAGTAATTATCAAAGTTTATGTATTTCACATAATGTTTGAAAGCTCATTTTAAAATTAAAATTGTGTCAAAAGTGTGTATTTAAAATTTATTAACCTACGTCCATGTTGGATAATTATTGCCATGTCAGTTTCAATTTTATCCGATAAAATTGAGTCTGTGTCAAAAATCAAGTAATTTTCAAAATTAATGTATTTTACACAATGTTTTAAAGTTCAAATTAAAAACAAGTATAATCATGTAAAGAAAAATAAGACAAATAGTTTTTTGAGTTTAATGTGTAGTTAATTAATACTAGTATTTAATTCAACCTATACACTTGCATAATGTTTGATTTGGATTATATGATAGATAAATTTAATAAGATATTCTCTTTCAAAATTTATAGTTTTCTATTCGCAATTCATAATTTTTCATCAATCTTTAACACTTTACCATTTTTTTTTATCATTCAAATGATTAATAAATTTAAAAGTATCTATATAGATTTTATAGGTAATAAACAATGCTTAATTTTTGTATCAATGTGTATCATTACAGTGCACATTAATAATAGTAAAAATAAAACATAGAGAAATTAAAAAATCAATATTAAATTTGTGTAGATGACAAAAATACGAGTATAATATTTTAAAATGATTTGTATCGATAAAATTCATATTTAATCACCTTCATTAATCACCCCCAAATTTCAAAATCAATTATCTATATTTAATTATAGTTAACACATATATAACTAAATCAATTACTTATATTTAATTATAGTTAACACATAAACAACTAATTGTAGTATAACATTTCTTAGGTTTTGGATCATATAAGTGGGAGAAATAAGAAAAGATTTCAACATCTTAATAAAATTGCTATAATCATCTATACAAATTAGTTTTCATTTAAAAATTAACTTTTACATTCCTAAAATAATAGAAATATGTAAATTTAATTTAATTTAACTAATATCAACCATTAATTCTAGATAGATTGACGACATATATTCATTCTTATTTCTCATGAGGATAATATATATATATATATATATATATATTTATATATATTTGATTTGTTTATACTCCCTTCATCCACCAATGTTGTTAACATTTAAAATTTTCTATTTTTAAAAATAACTTTTTACCCGTTTACCCTTAAATCAAAATCAAACAACACACAAAAGTAAGACTCAATTTTCACTCACTATATTAAATACACTTTCTACACAAAGTCAAACTATTACATTAAAACTCGTGTCAAGTTAAAACGTTAACCACATTTGTGGACAGAGGGAGTATCATTTATCAAATTAAGTATTTTATTTTGATTTTTAATTTAATATACATATTGTATAACTGATATGACTTACGTGTATCCAATGTTTTTGCAAATACAATTTAAAATTACTTTTGTCATTGATTTAAAATTAATTACAAAATTATCAATAAAATAAAATTAAATATTTTATTTTGATCTTTAATTTAATATATATATTGTATAACTGATATGACTTACGTGTATCCAATGCTTTTGCAAATACAATTTAAAATTACTTTTGCCATTGATTTAAAATTAATTATAAAATTATCAATAAAATTGAACTTCGTATTTTATATATATATATATATATATTTAATGATTTACATGTTAATTTTATAATTCTAATGTATATATATAGAGAGAGATTATCGATTTACATGTTAATTTTATAATTATAATATTTTAAATTAATTGAATATAATAATAATATAATAGATAATTTGATCAATATTTTAACATAAACCTCTTTTATTATAGGCATAGATAGGTTATCACTATAAACTGAAAGTCTGATAAGTATTTCAATTGGTTACAATATTTATTTAACTTCGAAGTCTTATAATTCATTACGGATCTTAAATTTACTTTTTCCACACCTATAAATAAAAGGTCCTCCACACACTTCAAAAACCCATCGAAATTTATATTCAAAACCTCAATATGCTGATATAAATCTACAAAACGTATCTCAAATATTAAAGGTATCAATACGCGTGAAAACAAGGCAAAGTCGAAAACGTAAGGCCAAATCCAACGTATATATACATAGAAACAAGGCAAAAGTCCTCAGTAGCAACATTATATACAACTTTGAAATATATATATAAGACGCAGTGCACAACCAAACCAAAATTGAGGTTGAATTTTGGGTTTGAAAGAAAAAGGGAATTCGTTGTCAAAAAGGTGCTGAAACAATGTCCCTAACATTGTGCCGATCAATATTTAGATTTGCATTAGCCCCACATTTATTGGATGTTTGTGCTTCTTCAATTACACTCACCAATTCGCCACCATCGTCCATTTCCCCACGTGTCACCACAGGCTCCAGCCCCTACCCTCGCAAATACCACATTATATTATATATATATATATCACACCATAAAAGAAAAATCAAGATAAATAATAGGCACAAATATAAAAACATTTAAATTCTATCATTTTAAAGATAAATTACCATAAATACCATACTACTTAAATTTAATTGTACAAATAGTAAGAATAATATAAAATGTACGAATAATATTCATTTATACGATTCATACATACGCACAATTTAATAAAATTAAATATCGTGTATGAATGGTATGATTCAATACGATTCATAGCATTCATACATCGGAGTAAAAAATGAGTATAAAGATAATTTTGTACAAGAAATTTGAAATTGACTTAAATTTAATATTATTATATTGATGCTATTATTTATCTTTTATAATATTTTTTTTTGACTATTTTGTATAATCCATATATATATATACCAAATTAATCACTAATTTCATTAACTAAATGGGTAAGTGCAAATGCGACTCGTATCACGGCATCATCAATTAGTAAAGTTGAGGTTTACTAATTTTCTTTTAGAAAGACAAAATTAAGATTCTTACGATACAAACTAGGCAAAGCTCTCATCCATAACCACAAGGAATCCCGCCTTTAACTCAGCTTTTCATGCACTAATATTTAAATACTCAAAATTACACACTTCATAAAATAAAAATAAAATGGATAGTATATATGACTGAAATATTGTACCTCGGTGAAGATGGTGAGAGCTTCCTGGATGCTTCTGGTATTCACCACATGTAGAGCTGCTTCCTATATATTAATTGTACATCAACACACATACATAATTATATTATATACACATCAAGCAAAACACACAGGTACATGTACATATACATATGTAAAGAGGTAGAGAGAAAGAAAGACCCTAGCGAAGTCGATCTGATTATTGTTGAGCGTGCGAGGTTCCTTCTCAATGGACGACTGTCTCTCTACGCTAACCATATTCACATTCATATTCATGTTCAATAATATGTTCATATGCCCACCAAAGTGCTAGTCTATTTCACCAAGTGTATAGACATATATAGGTAGGTGTACAGAGAGAGAGAGAGGTCTGTGTTAGTTAATGGCACAGAAAATCTAGGAAACAGTAGTAGGTGGTTTGGTGAGACAGCAAAGTACGCAACTCCACGTGGCGGAATATGCAGTGGAGCAACGTTGAGTACGTGGGAATGTCCGAAGATACGTGGCCGAAGTTGATATTTATAGGTATATAATTGTCAGAAAAGGCGGAGATAGGCGGCGCAAATTTTTGTTCCTAAATTGGAAATCTTCGCAATTTGTAATTCCTCAACCAATCAATAACGCCCACGCGCTCTCTTACATGCCTCATTTGGCGGTTTTATTTTATTTTTTCCCTTTCTCATTTATTTATTTAACATTTTATTTTACAAAAACGAATTTAATTTATTAGGACCTTATCTTCCATTTAATTTACCTCACTTTCTCTTTATTTATCTCCACTCAATATGATTTATTAGAATAGTATTCTTTCGGCTGGAACTAGTATTTTTGAAAATTGTAACAATTATTTGAGCAATAATTATGTAAGAAAGGTTCGAAATTATAAATCAGTTGTTTTTTATCATTAATTTTTAAATTTTTCGATGTTAAATTTAATTTTATCTCATCATTTTATGTAGAATAATATTTTATAATAATTTAATTATGATTCTGAATCGGATAATTCAATCACGATTCAAATAGTAAATATTTAAATGCGGTATGTTGTTAGTGATCCTTTCTGGGTTTTGGAACACATTTATATTTTATATTAAAAAAATAAATAATCAAATTAAAAAAAAAAGATTTATTATTCTTCCCAATCCATTACAATTGCTCATGTTTGACCAAAACTGTGAGTGTTTTATTGAATATTGAGGCCAACTGTAATAGATCGAAGGGAGTATTATTTATATTTATATTTTTTTAAATACTTATATTGAAAAAAAATTGTGCTACTAAAAAATTGTTATTTTAAAGAAAAAAAAGAGAAAAAGAAAAAGACAATCCTCATTATACTCATTTTAAAACGTGTAAGTTGAAACTTGCATCATGCATGTCTTCCAAGTGATCGAGATTCTTATAAATATCTATATTGTCCATGATATTTTGAAACATAAATCATTTTCAAGGAGTTGGGAAATTTAAATAGTACTAAATCTCTATGTTGGTCTACCGCGCGCGCCGAGCCTTACGTTTAATAATTATAATAATGAGTTTTATTTGCATTCATTATGCTTATTTCCATTATGCGTAGGCAACGTATATGATTGAGACATTTACCTTGTATCATTAATTAGTGCAGTTTAAGATAAATCATATCACTAGTTTCATATCATGACTTGTTCGATTAAACTCAAACTCTGTTTTTAAAATAATACTCTCTCCGTCCCGCTAAACTTGACATATTTTTGTTATTGAGACGTCTTACTAAGTTTGACACATTCCAAAATTAGGAAAATCTATCTTTTAAAAAAAGTGTGGACTCTACCACCTTTATACATTTTACACAACTTTATATACTATCCTTAATAATCGTGTTGAGAAAAAAATGTCAAGCTTAGTGGAACGGAAGGAGTAAATATTTACCTCAGTATTATGTATGTACTGTACATGACTAGTCTTGCGTATCACTGGACCTCAAATGAAGGCTAAAATATGCACTACAAAAAAAAGTTTATTTAGCAACGGAATTTTTCTGTCACTAAAATAAGAAATTCCGTTACTAAAGATGTTAGTAACGGAATTGTAACGGATTTATCCGTAGTAATATTGATGGTTGCTAAAAAAATTTAACAACGGAATATATTCCGATACTATATAACAACGGAATTGTAACGGAATTTCTGTTTCTAAAATGAATTTTTCAATTTTAGTAACGGAATTGTAACAGAAAATTTCGTTACCAAATTTTAATAATGGATAATTCCGTCACTAATTCTGTTACTAAAATTGAACAACAAATTCCGTAACAATTCCGTTGTTAATCCGTTAAAATTTAGAAACGGAAAAATTTTCCGTCACTATTTCGTTGCTAGAAAATGTGTTTTTTGTAGTGATGGATGCTTAAACGTGCGTGTATCGGCCAAGTGTTAGTGAGATTAATACCAAATCAATAGGTCTCGTACTATGTAATTTATGTTAATATAATCCATTTTTTAAAATATCGACGCTTATATAAATATAGCTTTCAACTTAAATTACTTAATCTTCAGTTTGTTTATTCTTCATTTTTAAGTACGGGATACACTTATGGAGCATCTTGTAATACATTAAAATTAGATTTATTTTATTGATTATCCTTGTATTATAATGAAAATAAATTTTTACTATATAATCCCTTTTTCTGGAATCAACATAAAGAAACAAAACTATTTTTGTAGCAGTTTATAGGTATAGTATTGAAAAAAAATGCGATATTATGTTCTGGATGCTATCAGTCCGCCCTGATTTTCCAAGCAATAAACAAAAAGCATTTATGAATTATAACTTCAGAAGTTTCTAGCCACATATATAAAGTTTATTGGGCACATACGATCAAATGTTGGGTCACCTTTTTTACTGTAATAATTTTAAATCAAACGAGAAACTCTAATTCGAACAACTTATTGATACTGAGAAACACCAAATCAAAGAACAAGTCTTGTATATGCTCAACCAGGCAACTTTTTAGTGGGTAAATACCCAGGAATATAAGATCCGGAATCTTGAAATTTTTGTTTGTATTTACTGGTTCAGTTACTGAATTGGAGGAATCAGTATCTCTAAAGGCTCTAAATATTTATGGTAGGTCACAAATCCTACGTATTCAATAATAGAACAAGACATTTGGCATATTTAATTATTTTATTAACGACAAAAGTCCATCTCTCATAAATTGAGGACGACCGACCGACCGACCGACCGACCGACCGACAGTGACTATAATATATTCGCTACAGCTATTTTAATTATTCATGCATGTCATTATCTAATGGTGCTTCCACCAACTCCTTCGATTTCGAATGAGAAATTCTTAGGAGAACAGGACAATATTTGATTTAAATGTTAATATATCGACCCCAAGTCACTAGGAGTAGCATGGTTGGTTTTGATAATCGAATCAGAAAAAAAAAAAGTCAAACCAAAAAATGTATAACTGAAATTAAAATGAAATAATCTTGAATTGAAAAAAATCGCACCGAATTTTCGATTCGGTTTTGGTAAAAAATCAAACTAGAAATATTAAATAAATAATATGTTTAATATATTTATATGTGTAATAAGTAATAATAAATATATAAATATTTAATAAGTAATAATAAATAAATAATTATTGTATAATATATTTAGGTTCGATTTTCGGTATTTTGGTTTTTTGATACCAAAACCGAATCGAAAAATTAAAAAATTATAAAATAAAATTCGAAATCGAAGTGAAAAAGGAAAAAGAACTAACCAAAATTATCGATTCGGTTCGATTTTTGGTTTTTACCAAATTTTGTTAACACCTACAAACGACATCCAAAGAAAACCGCTGCTAAGCCAATTATGCCCAATTATTTAAGTTTACAACTCAACCCACATATGACTCAGGCTAAAGTCAAAAGTAGGAATAGAGATCGACTAATGTGGAACATCCGTTGTCGAGTCACTGCCCACATCCGTTGTCGAGTCACTGCCGTCATCTTTCTAATACCATCATTTTCTGTATGTTTTATCATCTCGTTTTATTCTTCATTCTTTATCCTTTTTTTAAGCGGGTTTAACGAGATAATGGACAAAAATGGTAAAACCACTCTCTTTATGTTACCTCTTAAACCTATATCGCCACTAGCCTGTTCATGACTTTTGGTCAAACGAATTGCTAAAATCCCTTAAAATTTTGAGTTTGTGACCATAGGAACTGTTACTATGCCGGATTGTATTTTAGATTTCGATACTGATTAGGATTGACATATCATGATTTATTACATTATTTTTATTTTTTTTAAAGAGAAAATATTCATGGTCAGTCATTTTTAATATAATTTATAGTGCATGTAGAGAAAAATATAGGATTTTTGAAATATATTTCATTAATTTTCATCATTCCAATTATCATAGGACTACGAATCTTTCCGAGTAAGCTTTGAGGTCAAGTTTGATGTTTTAAAAATATTTTTACATATTCTTATGAAGAATAATGTCATGAGTATTTTTGTCTTTAGGCCAAGTTGATTTGAAAATCCGGGTGTTGCCAAAATGACCTTAGAAGACTTAGAAAACATGTGGTTTCTTGTTTTCACTTTATTCACGTTGCTTTTTGGAATTTGAGGTCAAAAGTTGTTTTGTATAATTATCACACTATATTGATATTTGTTGACATGTGGATATATATATGTTTTCAAAATGTATTGTTTGACTTATTAAACTCTGATATTTATGAAAATCAAAATAGATGTCCATGTTAATATGTTTTGCTCCTCATTAGATAAGTGATTTCTCAAGCATGATATTTGGATCATGTGCTATGTTAGCGTACTGACACATGGTTCGTGTACACATGGGTTTATGTGGGCCGTCCCCATAAATTCTCGAGTGAAGTCAGTTTGGGTGAAAAGTTCTCTACTGATGAAGGACATAAATGATATACTTAAGGGTTGTCCCCATATGTTTATAAAAGGGTATCTAATATCAATATTGAAACAATGGAAATATGAGTACTCAAGGGTTTTGGTATTCAAATAATGAATTCTTATTTTAAAACTTTATATGATATAATGTTAAAGCATGAATATTCTTTTCAGAAAATGATTTCACAAAATGTTTTTAAATGACATAACCCACGTGGTACATTAGTACTCAGCCCTGCAAAATGTTTTCAAATTATTTTGTAGATTGAGCGGTTGTTATTCGTGCGAGGTTAAGGAAATGTTTGTTGCAAAATGTCATGTTATGTATTCCGCTGCTAAATTTATGTTCTTTTCTAGTCTCTGATTCTTTATGTTATTGGATTTATAACAATAAAATGATCTATTGTTTCTTCACGAGAATTACTATTGTCTATTATATGCATTCATGTTCATAGGATAACTTAAGCGTAGTCGATCCCTCTTGGACGCTCGACTCCTCGACCCCTTGTGATGTCGTCGTGTAGCACCGACCACACTTGACAAGTGGGGTGAGTGACTCCTTTTGGCGAGTTAGGCTCACTAACCTCCACCCTCGATTGACGGCTCATATTGGAATGATTTGGCCGCTTGTGATTCATGATTACCGCTCCCATGTTATGAGCTATAATATCCAACCCCGTCTTGCATTGCATCTGTTTGTTTTCAACTTTTCTTTGATCATGACATCATTGTTCACTATATCTGTTGGTGAGTTTATTTGTTTCACTTCCCACATTCAAATTAGTCATAGTTATTATCAAGTTATTGCTCAGTTTTCAAGGACAAGTCTTCCATCATGATTACATTCCATGTGCCCATTTTTTCTCTGCTTCTTTTCTTTCACCCCAGTCACACCAACACATGCGTCGTCCCTCAGGATTGGGGTGTGATAAAGTTATATTTGCCGGCCTCTTAACATGTAAACATTTTGGTCTAAAATTACACTAGGCTTTTCTTCATACGTCATATGAGTATGGCCATATAAGTATTTTTGCAACATCGATACATATAATACATTGTGCACTATGGATAGCCCGGGATTTAAGCTAGTTGGTAAGATACATCTCCCAAATCGAGGCCTTAACTTACCTTTCTTCCCAAATCGCAGTACTCCTTTCATTGGTGCAACTTTGAGAAATATTTTATCTACGACTTCAAAGTTCAACTCTTTCCTTCTTCGATCAACATAAGATTTATGTCGATCATGAGCTGTTTTAATTTTTTCTATTATCGTTGTAATAACTTCCAAAATCTTCTTGATAATTTTTTGCCCCAAGACTTTTCTCTCATCAGCTTCATCCTAATAAAGTGGTGACATACGCTTCCTTCATACAATGTCTCATATGGTGTCATTTCAATCATCTCATGAAAACAATATTTGTATGCAAATTCCACCAAATGTAGTGATAAACACTCATTTTACACAACTTGTTATTTTTAGATAGGTTTTTATGATGATTAGTCCTATTATGTATCGTGTTCCGTTCTATTTTTCTCCTTAAGGTTCGTTGTTATGTTTGTGTTGTGTTTTTCATGTTATGCGTAATGATTGGTGGAATTGACGTGTTGGAGACATAGTGGTACGACGAGCAAGTCAAGAAGTATACCAAACCAAGGAAATAGGCGAGCGACAAGGAAAAAATATATGAGATGAGAAAACCGGAGCTAGGGTTGCAGACAACAAGATCAACGACCATAGGGGAGAGGTCGCCAAATATGCGTTGCAACTTCGATGATCACCATTTAGGTCACCGAAGTTGTTGGAAATGCTGATATCTTTGACGATCGCCGAAGTTGCACGTGTATTTTGACTTTACTGACTTTTCTCATTCTTCTGAATTTTATTATTATTTTATGGGTAAATATAGACCCTATCAGTATTGGGGCCTCCTTATAAATATATTTCATTAGACACATTCAATATCAGACACATTCTAGATTTTAGTTTACATTATATTATACTTTTGGCGGAGAATTCAAGATTAGAGATTATCAACTGAGGATTACGATTCTACGACATGAGTTTATGTTTATTTTATTTCATTATTGTTTTAGTATGAGTAGCTAAACAATCTTTGTGATTCTAGAGATTTTGTATGACCTATTTTAATTTATGAATTTGTAATATTAATTTCTAAATTTATTTCCAATTCATGATTATGTTTAGTGGTATTAATTCCCGTGTTTTCATAATTGACTATTATTATTTCATGGTAGCGATGTCCTATCCGAATTAATTTCACAGCCAATTTCTTGAAATGTAATACAGATCTTGCTTTGAGATCTAGTGCAGATAGGAGAAATGTAAGAAGAAATTCTTATTGTTCTTTTTGTAATTGATTTATTTCTCTTGAGACCTAGCTGATATAGATAGGGGTATGCACGGGTGACTCGACTGACCGACCCGACCAAAATTCGGCCACACGATCACTCAATCGGCCGAAGAATATCTTAGCTGAACGGGCCGAAAACAATGCTTAAAACTGGCTGAAAACTGACCGACCACTTTTTTTCGATTTTCGGCTTAAACCGACCGACCCAATAATATAAAAAATCATGTCAAAAACAGCCCAAAACATGATAAAAACAACCCCTAATTTCAATTAAAAATCATCACAATTCATCCATAATAATCCAACATTAAACCTAGTAGCAACATTCAAATAGAAATTCATCCACAATAACATGATAACAATATAATTTAATAATTAATCCAACAACAAATACAAATTCAAGTTTCCAATATGTTACGACTTTAATTCTTGAAACCCTTCAACTTCAAGTATCCATCTCCATGTCATTCTCATCAAATTCAACACCTATTTCAAGGCTCTTCAAAGCTACAAATAAAAATAAAATTAATTAAAACATTGAAAATAAACAATAAATATTCAAAATGAAAGAAAATATTAATTCACCTTCTTCGTGATTTTGAATGAAATTCATATCCTCATCGATTGTAATGCGCTCTTTTGGCTTTCTTAACCAATCTTGAGTGCAAATGAGGCTCCCAACAAGAATAGGACTAAAAAAACTCCTAAATGGATCGAGCACTCTCCCACCGGTGCTAAAAGCGGACTCGAAAGTCACCGTAGAAACCGATACCGACAATATATCACGAGAAAATTTGACAAGAATGGGTAGTCTAAGAACATTAATCTTCCACCAATTCAAGATGTCAAAGTCCGTCGCATTAGGCACTTTTCGTTCTTTCTCATTCAAGAAGACATCCAAATCATTGGTCAACTCATCCTCTTCCTCCATTTCTTGTGTCTCAAAATTGTCCACCAAAAAATACCGAGTAGAGCTAATTGAAGGATTTGAGAGGACTTACTAGATAATGTTGTATCAACAATTGTAATTGAAGGTTGATATAACAATTTGTATTCATCATACAATGCATACAACTCATCCTTCACAACCTTAGCCATATGAGTACCAACTTCGTTACCATATGTTTCAACAAGCATAAATGAGAGGAACTTAAGTTTGAACCTAGGATCAACGGCCACAACAAAAAATATAATCTTGTTCATTTTCTTTGGATCACCCCAATACTTATCAAATTAACTTAAGTTTCATCTTCTCCCCCATTGGCCTCACATCGACACTAGACTCTGTTATACATCCTTTCAACAAGCACATCACATTAGCAATCTTTGTGAAAAACACATTTGAAGTAACATAGAGTGAACCAAAGATCCTATTGGTCAAATCATAAAAGGTTTGCAACACCGTCAGTGACGGAGCCAGAAAATTTGTCGAGAGGGACCCAATCATAACTTTTATACTACCTCCGTCCCGCTAAGATGAGATGTTTCTTTTGGGCACCGTAATTACAAAGTGCATATTTAGAGTTGAAAAGAGTATAAAGTGATGATATATATATATATATAATTTAAATTTGTGTATGTAATAAAGGTATCTAAAAAAAGAAACGCCTCAATTTAGTTGGGACCGCCTAAAATGGTATACACATTATCTTAGTTGGAACAGAGTGAGTACTAAAAAGATTATGCACCCTCCATATTAGTATGTATTTGACATTTTTGTACAATTATTAGAGAAAGTGTATAAAATATTGTACAATTATTATAATCGTGACATGATTCATGTATTTTTTGAAGGAATAATTATTGATATGTTTAAATTGTGTCAATTTTATTAAGACAATACAAAAAATATTCATGTATAATTATATTAAATGAATACTATATCATATTGTATTATAAATAAATAAATATGTGTAAAATTTAATGTTTTAACTCTTATGTTTAAAGATAAATAAACAAAAAAAATCAATTTATATTAAATAAAAATAATAAATAAATAAATAATATAAAAAATACAAGATAAATAAGTTAATTTACAAAGGTTATTCAAAATAAAAAATATGTAACTAAAGTAAAAAATAGGAGATAAATAAATTAAATTAAAAAATGAATATTTAAACCAAAACATAAAATAAAGAACTAAAATAAAAAATAAAAGATTTAAAACTAAAAAATTAATAACTTAGCAAATTGGAAAAGACTTCTAAGGAGAATCGAACGTGGGTCAAAACAAATGTTTCATATATAAATTGACAACTCGATCAAGTGAGCTATGATCAATACATTATATTTAGGGTATTAATAATAATGTCACAGCCCAATTTCTTAACCCTTTCTTAGTCAAGAGATTAGGCCATGACTCACTTAACTTAGAAATAACTCTAACAATTGATGTTTGGTTGCAAAGAAACTCATATAAGTTTTCGCGAAAAACAGGGCAGGGCCGACACGTTGACTTCGAAAGCCCATAACTTTCTCGTTTGAACTCCGAATTAAGATCCGGAAGAACCGTTGGAAAGGTATCGAAAAGATCTTTAAAATGATACCAAATTCAGAATATTCGGACTTCTAAAACTCACGCAAAAGAGGGTTCAACTGACTGCCCTGTTTCTAGCAAAATCAAAGTTTACACAATTTTTGAACTTGGAGTTTCAATACATCAAAAGACCATCTCAAGCAACCAAGAAATAGAGAGAACACATAATAATTCATCAAGGAAGATGCTACCATAGATATCAACGACTAAACCAATACAAAGGTACCAAGTGCTCAAATGACATATCAACTAAGGGTTGCAACGGAAACATGAGTTGAGTTACATGTATGACGACATACAACTCAACATACCAAATATCCATCATAAAACAACAAGACAATCTATGGTTCACTGACAATTCATATAACAAGGATAACCACAGTGTTCGAATCCATCGCCATCTCCAGCTCAACCTGCACGTTAAGAAAACATGCAGGGCGTGAGTACATAAAGCACTCAGTGGACACATGCCAAAACATTTAAAACTTGCTCATAGAGCCATATCATTGACTTGCCAAAATCTTTCTTTTCTGAAAATAATATAACTGAGCATGCATGAAATGTGTCTGCAGACATAAATCTGAAATCTGAAATACCATATCTACGCACTTCTTGTGTTGAGAGGTAGGCCTCCCTCTCAAACACTATGACCGGCCGATCCGCTCACCGGCTCACGGTCACATATGTGTACACAAACCCTTACCGGCAGCTCGTCCGGCATAGGGCCGATATCGTAATTCTCTCGTAGATAGGCAATATGCAATCATGCTTAAAACATAGGCAAGTCAACTTCTTAACATAAAAACATCAAGCATAAACAAATCTTTAGCACGTGCATAGCTTTTGGTTAGAAAGCCCACCTGGATGTTCCTTAGAGCTAAGGAACTAATTTGCTCATAGCCACCACCTATCCTCGTCTTCTAGATCCTCTCTTTTCCTTCTGCTCTTATCTCCTTCTGGATCTCATCTACCTCTTCTTTCTATAATGATCCAAATCTAATTAGCTTCTCATACTTAAATCTCATTTTTCTTGTAATCTACTTTGATTATCATTTCGTATGCTTATAACTTATTCGGCTATTGCATCCTTCTATTCTAACATCTCATTTATCATTTATCTCATCTATATCATTATTTCACTTTTTAACTTACTAAACTAACAATTTCCAACTTCTACATATTTGGCTAATTCAATCTCATAATCTCACATTAGCCATCATATTCATTCTTAATCTTAATTGCTTCATCAAATCTAACAATTATAATCTCTATATATTAATTTCAATCATGCCCTTCTTCTTAAGAATTTCATATCTTAGTGTAAGATTAAGTTTATTTCTAGTTTCTTGATTCCATTATGCTTAATGTAGCTCAATGATCTCTAATGGACCATTACTTAGGCCAAATAACCTTAGCATATACTTAAACTCATAAACTCCATAATCCACTAAATTTTGAACATTCATTTCCTATGCTTAGAAAATTCCAAATAAATTAATCTAAGCATTAATCACACCATTGAACTCAAATATGATCTCAATTTAAACAAATAAAATCAAAATCTTATAGAACCAAATGCCATAATTTTCGGTCATTACACATCAATTAAGAGGCTTGGATTTTGCTCTAATTTATTGTTCTAATCATGCTTATGGAGGTCTAATGATACTTATTCATACTTAAATCAAGCAAATTCATGCTATTTCCCCAACCTCAAATTAGGGTTCATGTAGAAGAATTTAGGGGAAATCTAATTACTCTTCATATCTTGTAATTCTTTTCAAATTCTTACTTAAATCATGATTCTCTACTCATTTCATATCACATATATGGAAATTAACATCATATCTTCATGAATTATAAAGCATAATTTTTCATAGATAAATACATAAATTTTCTTCCATTTCTACAAATTAAAGAGGTAAGGATGATGGATATTTACCTCAAAGATCAATTCTTCTTAAAATTTGGACCAAATCTAGCTTGGAAACTTGATTTTGGAAGAAGAAATTATTTGGCTATGGAGGGGGAAGCCATTTTCAAAAATATAGAGGAGGGAGGAGGTGGAAGATGATGAAAATGTGATAAGGTAAGTATGTTTATCTCTAAGTTAAGATATTTTTATAATTAATTAATTAAATAATTAATACACAACTCTAGAGGCTTCTAGAAGGTCTCGCCTCCTCGATTTTCGTGTATCTAGATTTTAATGCTGGATTACTCTTCTCGACACTAGGAATCCACCGGTTCAGACCGTTCGTGATTCCGAGTTCATTTGAACAAATTATGCGAGTTTTAAGATACCGAATGAATTTAATTAAATAAATTCCTTTCTAAAGCAATATTTTCTAGCAAAATCCTCATAATAATCTCTTCTATATACCTTAGAAAATTAGGCATAATTTGTAGATTCTACTACAACTATCGGATTCTCAATCCGAATTTTAACCGAAAACTTATTTAATTATTACCGAAATTGCAATAATAAATTTTTATTCTTTATTTTATCTGTTTTCTAGCTTAATGAAATTTCTAAATCCATTTTTCTATGTTATCTAATAGATAAAAATTTTCTCTTCTGAGGGGTATGCTTCGTCTGAGTTTATTCTATCTCAACCCCTTTCTTTTATCTCTAATATGGAATTAATAAATTCCATTTTCTTTCTTAACGAAATAATCGTAATTCTTTCTTCTAAATCATATAATAGAGTCCTCGAACTCTTTTTAATCTCATAATTATATTCTCTTAAGGATGCATAGCCTTAATTAAGGTTTAATTACGTTTTAGTTATGGCTACAGTATTTCGGGGTATTACATTCTACCCCCCTTTAAAAAAATTTCGTCCCGAAATTTAGTACCTTAGGTAAAGATCTCGGGATATTTCTCTTTTATGTGATCTTCTAGTTCCCAAGTTGCTTCTTCTAAGCCATGATGCCTCTATTGCACTTTTACTAAAGGAACAGACTTATTCCTTAGTTTCTGTTCTTTACGATCTAGGATGCATTCAGGCTTTTTCTTCGTAGCTCAAATCTAATTTGGGAACTATTTCTTCTTGGTGAATTATGTGTTTATCGAGAAATCACTATTCATCATTTTGAACGAGACGAGATAATTTTATTATCTTTTAAAGTTAAGTCTGGGATATTTTTCTAAGATAGCCATGATTTTTTTGGGATTTTTCCGAGACTATTTTTGTATCGAGAAGTCGAGAACCCGGACTAATAATACGCGCTTAATGAAATATCTAGTTTTATTTTTTTTCTACCACCCATTATGGAACACATCACCACCTTTCTTCTTCATTCTTCTTGTGATTTACGTGAGAGAGAGAGAATTGAGGGAAGAGTGAACCTCCATTGGAGAGGAAGAAATCGAAAGTTGAAGTATCAAACGAGCTCCGATTCGTAAACCGTCTTCGGATTGTGAAAGGTATCGATCTAAGCTTCCTTTTTATGGTTTAAAATTTGAGATTTCCCCACCTCTTTTTCACCCCAAAATTCGACAGCCCTCTCTAAGTTATGGGTAGGAATCGTTCGATTTTTATCGAGTCTTGTTAATTATGTTCGTATGATGTTAGAGAACATAGAAATCGAATAAAATTTACGATCGAACCATGCTTTTGTTCTTGCCATTTTCGGTTTTGGAGTGTTCTTGATGAAGTTGAAGTGTTCTTGATAGAAAAGGGTGTTTTAATTGTGTTATGAATCCATAAGAGCATGATACTCGAAAGTAGAGACGTGTTTGTCGACGAACGAATCGAAACGGGAAAAACAGGGCAGTTTTGGCCGATTTTTTTTAATTTTTTTTATTTCGAATTTGAAGATGGTTTCTTCATGAAAGTTGTTCCTTTACGTGTCTATAACGTTCCTGTGAAATTTCAGAATTTTCGGAGTACGTTTGAGTGCCCAAAAGTGGAACGAATCTAGACTGCGCAGTTTTCAACGTTGTATTTCAAACGTGAAACAGGGGATTGATTCCCGAATTTTTATGAATTTTTCTGCAATGATTTTGAAAATATTTCCTAAATGAAAGTTGTTCCTTTAAATGTCTTGAACTTATATCTCGAAATTTTGAATTTTTGAAGTATTTTGAATGTTCAAAATCGAGTTTAACTCTTACTGCGCAGGTGGAAATGTTTGAAAAGTGGAAATGTTTGAAATGTTGATTTGTTGTTATTGTTACGATTTGAGATTGAGTTGGGATAAGTTCGAGTGGAGGAATGGAGTCCTCACTCGAGAGAGAGAGAGTTGAATGGGGCAATGTTGATGTGGGTTAGTTGGTTTACTCGTTTTGATTAAACGAGGGATAAGTTGAATGAACGTAGAGGTCATGTCGATTTTTCGACCGCATTATGTTTCAAACCTCATAATTCCCTCCTTGTTAGTACTCTTTATAAGACGTACGTTATAACTAAATGAATTAGGGTTTTTCCAGAATCATTTAAGCCGAGACTTAAAGAGTCGAGGAACAGTATTGAAAACCCTAAAAGCCTAAGAGTTGAAAAGTTAATGAATTCAAGCTAGGAATAGAATAGAAGTTATTTCCTTTAAGACTCGAATATTTTTATAAGTTAGCTCGTTACATGAAGGTTAAGCGAAAGGTCAGGACCGCAGTTCGAGAAAGAAGCAGTCGTCAGTCAAGACGATCCAAGTAGGCTTTCTTATACTAAAAGAAAATATGTGTGTTTATCCGCATTTATGTTATTTCTTTTCAAATAGCTTTTGAATTGAAATTGATATTTCAAGTATTGTCTTGCCATGAATGTTTTATGTTTTGTATGATACATATCTGCTATGATTATGAAATCGAATTTGGGTTCCAGTGAGTAAGTATCCCCACTTGAACTAGTGTACACAAGGACCGTGAGTCATCTTAGCGGGTTGGCCGGTCAGGGTGTCCGTGGAAGGTGGCCACCTTCCCGGCACACATAAATTTCAGATATGCTTGATTCTAAAGAACTTAGACTGATCAGTCGAACTCAGGATTTATCAAGAAAAGAATTTAGTGAACGTAAGTGCTTTTAAAGACAAAATCCCTATGTTTCACTCTTACGGCATTGACAATTATATATGTATGTATGCGTTTTAGGCATGTGCCTACTGAGTACTTTTGTACTCAGCCCTGCATGTATTTATAAATGTGCAGGTTGAGACGTGATGATGGGAGATGCTATGGCGGGCTTGTCGGTCTTTTATTAAGTCTTGGGTGTCTACGTGTCTTCATACACGTAGACTTATGTCGATCCTTATTCCGCTGCAAGAGGTTCCATCAGTATGTTCGGGCGAAGGTGCCAATTATGTAAATTAACCCTTCGTCTAAACTGAACTCAGATATCGAAATATCTTTTGTTTCAGTCAAAGCTTTCAATGTTCCACTTTATCTTTATTTATCTTTTCTATAGTCGTGCGCCCGGACTCTGCCGCAAGGGCAGAGGACGGGGCGTGACACATTAAATCTAACAATTCTAGCCGGTGAAATCCTAACAAACCTTACAACATCCCTAACCTTCTTAACTGAAGGATTCAATTCCTTCAACCCATCTTGTACAACTAGATTAATAATGTGAGCTTCACACCTCATGTGAAGATACTTTCCTCCACCCACACAACCTCCTCGAAAAATCAACTTATTTTTCAAAGTATAAACCAAAATATCATTGGAAGAAGCGTTATCAACAGTCACAGAATAGACTCAAGAAATCCCTCATTCACGTAAGAATGCATCAACTTGTCTACCAACAATCACCCTTATGACTCTCAACAATTCAAAAGTTAATTATCTTTTTTTATTTCATATTCCAATCCTCATCAATAAAATGGGCAGTGATGCACATATAATTCATCTTTTACAATGATGTCCAAGTGTCTATAGTACTAATAACACTTTACTTAGTTTTTTTCGAAAAACTCCTTCAACTGCTCTTTTTCAATAGTAAACAACTTAAAAATGTCAAGGGATATGGTGAAACGTGAAGGAATCTTAAACTTTGTTTGCAATGCAATATCAAATTCCTGAAACCCCTCTCCATGAACAATCGAGAATGGAAGCTCATCTGTAATTATCATTTCAACCAACTTAAGCCTACAAAATTCTTGATCAAATACCCAAGTACTTAAGCTACAATTGTTCCATTATCACAAACTCCTTCTTGTGGTTTCAGATGGAAAGATAATTGTTATTTTCTTGTATTCGAAACACACGATTTTTCCTTGCAACTAGCTATATGTGCATTAAGAGATGAAGTGCCACATCTTTTGGTGTCACATAAGTAAGACTTACTGCAATAGTTGCACTGTGCTTTATCCTCGTTGTCTTCATCCTTAAACATGGTGAAATGAAGCCATACATTAGAGGGATTTCTCTCACCCTTTTTCGGTTTAGCTCCTATTTTGTTCGACTTTGGAGCTTCCAGAGCCTACTTCTAGGGTTGAGCCCACTGTCGGGGTTGAGCCCACTTCCGAAACTGGTGGTGGTGGTGGAGATGGCATTTCTCCCGTAGGCGAAGATATGATGATATCAAATAAAACAACTGCATAAAATAACATAAACTAAATTAGTATTGTTAAGTATAGATTCACATTGTACAATAATAAATATTCCAATGTGAAGGTCAATAATCCACTAAAATAAAGCAAATTAAAAGCTGACCATGTCACAGTTCATAAAACATCTCTCATCAATTCATAATCCTCAAACATTAGCAAATGATACATCACAACTTATGAAACAATAAGAACTTAAGAAAAGTGAAACTTCCTTCCACATTTTGTTATATCAAATCGCAAGTTGCAAAACTTCTTTCACTCTATGCCCTGCATTCTGAATGCCAAACCAGAAAACAAATAAAAGCAATAAATAAAAAATATGTTATATCAAGCTCTTCAACTGTCACAATACACCAGGAAAAATTGAACATAAATCTCAATCCCAAACAAAATCACGAAACAAACAAACAATAACGTAGTTTAATATTCACCCGATCACCAAAAAAATTGTGAAAGAAATGAGTCATTGATGTTTTCAACGAAGCAACACTACCTTAAAGCAAATTAAAGCATTGAATAACACAATTTCATTGAAAAATAATAAATGCATTACCTAAATTGGGAAGTAGAAACTGAGAAGCATGAGAAGTGGGAGTTGAGATCTAGATCTCTTGCTGCAAGATTTTTGCTTGAATCAGTTAGCTCAGATAATAGAGAAAACGCGACTTCATATTTATTTGCGTGGGGTGGGGGTGGCCGCTGGAGGAGGATGGGGTAGGGGTGTTTGCCGGAGGCTGAAGGAGCGTGGGGTGGGGGTGGTGTTGTGATGTGTGTGAGACTGAGTGAGAGTGTGAGGTCAGGTGAATGTAGAATGTGTGTGAGGTGAGGTGAGAGGCGTTTTTAATTTTAGGGTTTAGCCGGTTCGGCCAACAAAAATCTAAACCGCCACCCGACATATAAAATCAATTTTTTGCCAAAAATTAACCGAACCGGCCGATTGAACAACATTACCTGGCCATCACCTGGCCGATTTTCGGTCTTTTTACTCAGTTTTGTCGGCCGGCTCGGATTTTATAAACCCTTAGATATAGAGATTGAATTAGTCCACTACCCTAGAACGCCCTCTTATAAATATATGGTTAATATGTTATTCTCATTAATTGATTTAGTGTCAATACCATTATTATTTAGTTTTATACCATTGATGAAAATTTGAAGTTTTATTTAATTAATTATTACACAATCACCATACAATGTTGCTACCTAAATGATAATAAGGTATTTGTGATAATTAATCTATGTGTTTTCGTTTATCAGTCTCTGTGGGTACAAAACTCGACTGTCTGCTTACTACATCTATTTTGTGTTATACATAGTGCGATCGGATTTTACGCCGTTGTCGGGGACTTTATAGATTATCACACTATTAATTTTTTGATGGGAAAAGTAGCAAATATGCCCTTAAGACCTATGGTGGATAACCCCTTATGGCAAAGTTTTGTTCAAATCAACCCCCAACGTTTATAAGTTGTTACAATTAGGCCCCAATTTCTAACGACCGTTTATCTCCGTTAAAGACCTCTCACAGATATATTGTATAATATCTTGCGAGCATTACTATATTTTGCAAGAAAAAGATTGGATAAAATCTTTGATGGTGATGAAAGTAATGAGAGTAGCAACTTATATGTGATTGATATTGTTTATTTTTATCTAAGATATATATCCGAAGAGATATCAGTGGTGTTGATGAATTTCCACCATACAAGAGAATAAACAGTGAAGCTTTTTTGATTGTTTATGCAGAAATGGAACAAGAAATGGCAAAACAAGGTCAATCCTACAGAGTTCAATATGCAAACAAGAGGTACATAATCTCATATATATATGTGTGTGTGTGTGTGTGAGTTAATTATGTTACAAAATTACAATGAATAATGCAGATGATAAAATTTGTGAGGGCATATGTGGAAGAGGCGAAATGGTGTTATAACAAGTATTTTTCAAAGATTGATGAGTACATGAAATTGAGACTTGTATCTGGTGCCTACATGATGTTATCAACTACTCCCTCCATCCCAACTAGCTTGGGGCACTTCTTTTCGGCACGAGAATTAAAGAGTTAAGAAGTGTATGTTTAAAGTATAAAGTGATGATAGGAATATATATTATTTAAATTTTTGTGTGTAATAAATATGTCCTAAAAAGGAAATGACTCAAGCTAGTTGGGACAGCCCGAAAAGGAATACGACTCAAGCTAGTTGGGACGGAGGGAGTACTTCTTTTGTTGGAATGGAAGATCCTTCTGTTACAAAACAAGATTTTGATTGGATCATAAGTGAACCACCTCTACTACAAGCTGCATCATCTATTTGTAGATTGATGGACGACATGGTAGGCCATTGGGTAAGTTACATGGAGAAAAAATTGTGTTCAAATATGGAAGCTTGTAGTGAATTGTGGAAGCGAGTGAAGAATTCATGGAAGGACATGAATGAAGAATGCATGTTCTTAATCTTGCCCGTGTCATAAATCTAAAACATGTTGGTCAAGATTCATATGGTATGGCCACAAGATGTTATCCAAGCATTTTCTTGCAAAACATAGTAACGCTCGCAAGATGTTCGACAAAATACCTGTGAGAACATTTAACGGAGATGGTCGGCCGTTAGAAACAGGGGGCCTAATTGCAGCAATTTATAAACGTTGAGTAGTGATTTGAACACAACCTTGCCATAAGGGGGTTATCTGTCATAGGGGTGTCTACCTTAGGGGCTTATTTGCTACTTTTGCCCTTTTTGATATATCATTATTAATCTAGGTGTTTATTTTTATTATATTTACACATATATATTTGCCTTATGTTTATGTTCTTTCAGGTAGTGTGTGATCACAAGATCCAAGCAAAGGAGATACCACTTAACTTGGAGATCGAACGAACACATAAGAGGGACATACGATAAATGAGGAATAGAACAATGGTATATCAGAATGACATTATGGTTGTGATGCGAGCGTAATTGGTATATCTGCATTATCAGACTGAGGAGACCGCAACACGAACAAACCCACCACCGTCGAGACCGCTAAGTCACATGTATTGGCCTTTGACCGACCAGTTCAAAGGAGGAGGATGAGTCTGAGTATCAATGCGAACAATTTTGAACTTAAACTGGCCTTTATCACCATGATTCAGACAAAGCAGTTTGGTGGTGGAGTTATTGAGGATCCGAATGCACAATTGGAGACAATTCTAGACATATGTAATACTATTAAACAAAATGGTGTGCCTCCAGACACAATCAAAATGCATATGGATTTTTGATGTGCAACCAGGCGAATGAGTGCTAGAAAATCTTGAACAAAACAACCATCACTATTTGGGAAGCTTAGTATGAAAAAAAATTAGCCATATATTTTTCACCGGCTAAAGCACAAAAGATTATAGCTGACATATCCTATTTTTCTCACCTTGGAGATGAGTCATTAGTCGAGTCTTGAAAGACATTTGAAGTATCCTAAGCAAGTACCACAAAATGTTTTTTTCTCAAGAACAACAAATTTTCTATTTCTACAATGGCCTGACTCCGAATACTAAGGGAATCGTGGACTGATGTCTGCTCAATAGAAGTGAATTTAAGAGGTCATACAAATTATCAAGAAGATGGCATCAAACAGTCATTAGTGGCCGATGGAGCAAAAATCAATCAGGAAAGTTGCAGTTGATGATGTAGAAACCAAATGTGACAAAATGATAGAGTTCACGCTTCTGAAGAGGGAAATTGAGACTAAACGAAAATAAAATGTAGGTACATTCCATTGCAGAGCCACAAGAGGTGGAGGACCTTAATTATGTCAATCAACACAACTACCAGTCTTACCGACCGAGCGAATTTCGAAGGAGGTAACTCATCTTATCACCCAAAGAATACGAATCATCTAAATTTTTCTAATGGAAATCCAAAAAATTCTCCACAATCGTTATAGGTTTTCATAGTTCAGAATGAGGTTATCCAGGAACCCAAATAGCCGTCGTTAGAGGACATGATACAATAGATGATGGTGCAATAGAATAACTTCATCAATCAGACTGCAAATCGAATTAATACATTGGAAAATACAACAATAGCAATGAGAAAACACTGAAGATGCTGGAGAAGCAAGTGAGCCAAATCGCGAATCGGGATACAACCCAACACAAATCGGGCCACTTTTCAAGCAACACCGAGATAAATCCGAAATATTAGTGTCATGCTATCCAGCTTAGGAGTGGCATTTCCTACAATGCTTATTCTGACAAAAAGAGGAATGTGATCAGTCAAGTGGATGAACAGGACAAAGTAGTTGAGTATCATTCTGAGATTGCAACCGAACATTCCCTAGTCACACAAAAACAATCAGCAAAAGTGACAAATTAGTCTGTTAGAGTGACATTGACTACAACTTTTTTCCCACATCGACTGTCAATAGGTAAACCCGACGATAATATGGCCAAATTTATGAAAATGTTTCAGAAAGTCAATATCAACATACCATTGCTTGACGCGTTGAGATATATATCTGATTATGCTAAATTCCACAAAGAGGGCGTTTCATGCAAGAGGAATCTCAGGAAATTTGAAATCAATAATTTATTAGAGGAGTGCAGCGTCGTGTTACATCGTAAATTCTCATTAAAGTAGAAAGATCCAAAAAACTTCACTATTACTTGTGATATTGGAAACTGTACTTTCAACCGAACATTTGGAGGTGATCATCAACCAAATATGCAAAATTTCATTTTATAATATCAAGTAACCACAAACTTATTATTGCAAATCGAATAATCAACTATATATATATTAAACCTTCAAAATTTTAGCAATAACTTATACTATATTTAATGTTGAATATTAGTGTAAAAATTATTATTATTATTATTAGTTGACTACACATGTTAAATTGATTATAATTATATCTTATTTAAATTAAATTTGAGTATAATCATTACTTTCAACTACACAACTTCATTACTTTCAACTACACAGTTGTGTAGCTTGTATTAATGATTTAAATAAAAAATAATCCATGATACAAACACAAGTAGAGCTCGCTTACATGCATCAAACTTACGTTAGCCCCTTGTTGACGAAGGCCATGCGAGTTCGAGGTGAAGGCTCGCTATTCTTTTTCTCCAGTTGAGTGAGTATCAACTGGAATACTCTTATCTTATGTATCTTGATGTGCTTTAATATTAAGGAATATTTATTATTTTTTCTAATTTAAAAGGTTTGCAATATGGATATTTTGATATAAATCTTAAAAAATACTGTATAAATTTAATTATTTGGTTAATGAACTAAAAGTAAATTTTTTTCGATATATTTTATACACAATATAAATTTATTATGTGTTTTGTTGAGTTATTATTTTTACTATGCATAATAAAAATGATTAATTCAATAAATTATGGAATAAATTAATTAGATATGATTTTATTTAAATTAATTATAAAATAAATTAGATTTTATTATGAAATAACTAGAGTTAATATATAATCACAAAACTTTTTAAAATTTGAAAGTAGATGAAAATTACATATATATATATATGTATATATAATAAATTAGATTTTATTATGGTATAGTTCATATAAAAAGTGAACTTTCAGTAAGAAATAAGAAGTAATTTGGACCGTTTATATTTTAGATCGTGCGGTTTCCTTTAAACCGCATATATTGTGTTTTTAAATTAATAAAATATTTCATAAATATAACTTAAAGGTTAAATATGTAGTTTTGATATGATAGAGAAAAATCATATATTTGATAGTTATGGAAACCGTCGTTTTTTTAGCAGTGATAATAGAGAATATTGTTTTATGGAATGAGAGAGAAAACATATTGTAAACAATGATCTCTCTCCCTCATCATTCTCGTCCTTGGAGTAGGCTTCACCACCGTCGATATCGGTCACCGTGCCTTCACCTAGTTAATCAGCCCCAAAAAGTTCTCCGTCTTCAACGCCGTCGCTACACACAAAATAATGGTGAAGAGTTGCACATGTTTCACCATTGTTACGATTTTGCTCTGCTGCTCATAATTTTTCAACTTCAACTATTGTTACGAGTTCGGATTTCTGGATAATTATAAACTTAGATCCTCTTTGTTACAGGCGTTGCATCAATGATTAACTTCGAACAAGTGCGTGGAGAGAGAAGGAAGCGTACGAAACGCAACAATTGTAGCAATTCGAAAGAAGAGGACGACTGCGATTATGAACTCGAACAGAGAAGAATCGACGATTGACTTTGGAGTAGGTCCGGTTTCTGTAAAAGAGCTTCAAGGTGGAGAAGTCGTGATCTGGTTCCAAAAATCGGCGAGCCCGATCCAAGACCAAAGTGCTCGAGAAGGAATACAATTCTCTGAAATCGTGCTCAGCTCATAATATATATTTGGACTTAAATACTTAAGATTTTGCATTATTTATACATTGCAAAATATTATTGTAAAATTTATTGGTGTTGCTCTCTTTACGTTATACCACATATACACGTGGATTGCATTGTCATATACGTGTAAATTGCAATGTTATTTCATCTTTGTACCGTTTAATAATATTATGTTGCATCACATATACATGTGAATTGCATTAACATATACATGTAATGCATCAGATGTTTGATTGTGAATCAAAATGGCGTAAATCGGTATTGAATGCGGTGGAGTGATTTTCTGTTGCGTTTCTTAATTAAAATTCATGAAATTCGAAATAAGAGGGTTTTCCAAATATTTTTGGAAAATTATATTATCCCATAAATTTATCCAACTAACAAAAATTAAATGGTAGTACAATATATATATGTCTAATGCAAATTATGTAATTATACAATGTAATACTATATATATATCTAATGCAAATTAAATGACTATACAATGCAACAATAATCAAACGGCGTTTAAGGAAAGTTTTTCTCTTTCCTATTATACTTCTGTAATTATTGGGAATCAAATCAATTTTAATATTACCCCAAATACCGCCAGCTATGATATGGACGAATTTACCCCTACACAATGCAACACGCCAAAATGCCTATTTTTTGAAAATTAAGGATTTAATCCTAGCCATTAGATCTATTGTAATAGACGCACTAGATCAATTTCTAGTTTTTTACCATTTGTTCCCTTTTTACCTGAACATACCATATATATATATATATTTAGGTAAAAAGTGGTATTTGGGTATTAAATAGGAAGTAATCCAAGTCATCCATTTCATTAGATCCAATGGTGTACATATAATCTTTTAAATCATGATCCACGCCTCTTGCATCGCCTAATTGCAATGCAAAAAGGTAAAAATGGTAAAATGTAATGGCAGTTTCCTTATGACTTTTCAAAAAAAATGGTAACCCCGTTCTTTACGTAGCAGTTTGGAGAAACTACCTAAACCCACTACCATCATCTTCTTGGAATTTATTCTTTGCAATCTTCCGTGATTCTTACTTCAAAACCGTGAGAAATGAGCACGACGCCACTCCGACGGTCGCGCCGCCTTCTGAATAACGACGGTGACGACGATGATTTCGAGAATCTCATTATACCGGAGCCGCCCGTAATGCAAACTAATAGGAAAGCAAGTGCAACAACTCATACACGGTTAATCAAGAACAGTGAAGGTGAGTTCATACATCCTTTCTTCAAACATGCATCGATGAATTTTTTTTCAAATAATACCTCTTGGTTGTTTTCAAGAAAAAAAAAATTAGGGCTTTTTGTTTTTAATTGCAACCATTGCATTTGAATTTTTTGGCAGTAGAAATTTTGGGCTATTTTTGATTGTTTGTTTGCACTATATATAATACTCTGTACTTTAAAGTGATAGTAATATTTTTCATTTAATCTTATCTTCCTTAGTTTTGAATCTGCAAAATATTTGTATATGTTCACTTGTATAAAAGTGTAATGAATCTGTATGTTCTGTATATAAGTGTAATAAAATAATGTTAGTCATTTTGTGTTTGATAACGTTTTTTGCAATGCTGTATATTTAGGGCAAATTAAAGCAATTTATGATGCAAAATAATGTACAATTTAATGCAATATATACGGATAAAAAATGATATGTGTAATATGATGCACCCATAAAGTTGCATTTGAATTTGTTGTGGTTTTAAATTTATATCATATATAAACTTTTGAAAAAAACAAATGCACTTGTGGTTATCTGCTAATTGGTTATATAATGTTATATATGATTGCTCTGTACTATATATATATATTTGCACCACCTTTTATTATATATAGCATAGTTATTCTTGATAATGTTGGATACAAGGTGATGCAAACATTAATAATAACTATGTAACATATGATAAAAGGTGATGCAAACATATATATAGTGCAAAGCAATCATATATAGCATTAAAAATGAACGTTTGTGATTGATGCAATTGTTAGAATGGAATAGTGCATACTTGTGCTACAACTTATATTGTTATATATTCACTTTTGAAAATGTCAACGTACTACATTGCATAATCAATGCAAATATGTCATTCGATTGGTGCAAAATGTCGAACACAACAATGAATATTTATATTACTCTTTAGATTTTTAAATTTGTGTTACATTTTATATTGACAATCTCAACGTACGATGAAAGTGTTGTTAATCAATTTTTGTTTTTATTTTCGTACAGAAAGGACAAAGTCTCGTCATGACGTACATATGTATACAACAACTGTTACTACATCTGGGCATAAAAGACATATGGATAAAGAAACAACACTTGCCTCATACAAACGAGTTAAAGATTGTCCAAAGGTCAGTTCTGTTGAAGAAGATGTGAACAATGAATCAGACTACCCAACCATATCGTGTAGAACCAGTCTAGCTGCGTTGTTCACCTGTGTACAACGATTGAATGATAGACAAAAGGAAGTTGTTAAGAGCTTATGATTCAGCTATTTGTTGGACTTAAACATCAAGGAGGTTCCAATAAAACTTGGTCATTTTGTTGTAAGCATTTTTTATTACAAGAGCTGTGAGTTAGTGTTTAATTAGTAACAACAGAAGAATACATATTTAAGAAGATGATGTATTCCGGGTTTTTGGGTTTCCGAAGGGTGATAAATAATTGAGGAAGATGTAGGAGGAGATGCTAAATCACTGCTAGATGAGTGGTATGATTTATTCCGGACAGTGAGGAAAGGTTTTGGCCAAACATTTAGTTGATTTATTGATAGATGGAAATTCAGATGCAGATGATTGGTTTAAAAGAAACTTTATTATACTCGTGGTGTCTTACCTTTTTGAAAGTGGCAGTGTTGGATACATAACACCATCTCTTATGAATTGCATCAGAGATCTAAGTTCTGTTAGAGACTGAAATTGGTGTGAATATTTGTTAAGGTGTCTTGTTAGTACTAAGATGACCTGGACAAAAGACACCTCGAAACCATTCTCGGGCCCTGGATTATTTCTTATGATACTTAATACTTTGTCAACTATATATATGTACTTTTTATTACTCTGTGTTTATGATAATATTGTGTACTTATTGGTTTACTGATTTCAGGTGTATTATGTAGATAGAATTCAAATATTAAATCGTGTTGTCCAGCGAAAGTTCCCGCGAATATCAAATTGGGATCACAAGCTACTAAAGGCAAGACAATTAGCAGAAATACGTATAGGAGGAGTTGGAGCTGGTAGAATATGTGACCCAATAGACAGCAGTGGGTTAGGGTGTGATGTAGTAGTTGATGATGGAGGTAGAGATAGTGCCAAAAATGCAAGTAATGTTGATATCGTGGCCAGTACTTACGCGGAGCAGATTGTAGCGACCTCGAAACGCATTGCATCAGATTTAATTACACTGGTGAAGATGATTGAAGATGCACCAAATGAGTTTGTAGATGATGCGAAGTTCAGAAAATCACTTGAGAGTGTTCACCTGGTCATTGGAGTTAAGGAAATTGCATCAACGTCGCGTGAAGGTAATATACCACTAGAAACATCAACACAAGCAGAACTTGATACATTCTGGGGGAATCCTTCTGTTTTGAAGGATATAGATGACATAATGAAGACATCGACCACTATATCAGATTATCTAAAGAGAACAAATGACCTTCCTAGCTTCAAAATAGGCCTCACACAAATGTTTGGTGACAATATACAAGATCCACATGATACGGGTGGTGTTGTACAGGTACATTTTTTGCTATTTACAATGTAATATTATCATATATTATGTCGTCTGACGTTTAAAATTTTATTGTGATAGTGTGACGAGCACATGAGTGTACTTCAAGAAGATACAAATGTTGCAGAGCGTGAGAACATGGTTGATACGGTAATATCATTCTCTAAATATTGATTGTGTATTCACACGATTTGAAAAAATATTAATGTTCACAATATCTTTTGTGTTGATAGACCCACACAGTTGGTAGACATGAGGATAACACATCACCCCAGGAGATTCATGAGGTTTTATATTTTTTTATTACAATGCAACTTAATTATATTAACAGTGCAATCCATTATTGCGTAATAATGCATATATTTGACATATTATTTTTTGTGGCCTATACTTGTGTAAAAGAATATGATTGGTTTAACATGATTTATTTCTACTAGGACATCGATGATGAAAACATTGATAAAACGATTCATGATTGCGTTGATAAGGTGGTTGCTGATAGTGGCAGGCTGACAGGAGCTGATGAAACAATACACGATGTATAATATATTTTTTCTTCTCTTCCGTTCAATTTTCAAATTGTATATGTATACGCAACTAAATATATCTTATTAACTCAGTTGATACAGCAAAATGATGGTGTTGAAAGAGTTAACATACCAACAAATAATGTTGAATGTTTGGACAAGGTATGTATTACATATTTTTTTGCACTGAACATCTTTATATGTATGAGTTATTTCTAAAAATAATCATGTTACAGAAAAATTGTAGGACAAAGAAACAATGGCTGAAAGATCAAAACGATCAAGCCGAGACAAAAGTAAGATGAAAGTGGCTGCTGAGTTTGCATCTCCGTTTGTAGAAAGAAAAATAGATGCAAGAGCCAAATTGAACAAAAATTGAGAAGGCTCTTGCACTATTCACCATGAACAGCGATGAAGCCGAACAGTAAGATACAATAACAATCTCTACATGAAAATATATTTTGATTACATTTAATTAGTTCAGATCGTTATAATTTAGTTGTTTGCTTATACTTTCAGAGATATTGAACTATTTCGATTTGAGTATGTTTGTACTCAAGAGAAATGAACTGCGATAATTGACAAGTGGTCAGATGACAGATACTGCAGTAATTGATGCATGAAGTGTCATGCTTAATCGGACTGAAACAATCCGTTCAGAAGAATCTCCACTTCAATTCTTCTTCACTACTGTTGCATGCGTAAGATATAATCTTGTTCGATGTCTTAAGTATAACTTTAATAATATGACAAGTTTATTTATGTTAAATTTAATTTGATGTACATGCAATGATGTAGATAAAATCTATTCCATCGCACCAATCTGATTTGGAGTATGAAAGACTTTTGGAGATATTTTCAACTATTGTTTACAACAAACTGGTGAAGTATGGTATAACCACCGTTGAGAAGATAGATCTGTTAAACGTATATGATATATTGAATTTTCGTGTGCAATAATCTATATATGTTTAGTGCAATAATAATCATGCAGTAATGCAACAATAACATATTTATCATAATAACAATTAATGTGTCTATACTATGTATTGCAGTTCGTCTTTCTCATACTGCGTGATGAACATTACTACTTCATATGCATCGATGCGGTGAAATGATGCACATTAATTGTTGACAACCATATTGTTTGCATTGGGAAGAACTCACTGAAAGGTTATGGTGGCGTGCCTGAGAAGCTGATATTTACTTAACTTCAATTCTACATATTTGTGACATTATGATATGTTATCACATTGAAATTCTTTTTTTGCATATAACTATACAAAAATTTATAATCATGCAGATTAAAATGTTTTTCTTCTTTGTTGAGGAGTTGGACAAGGTCAAAAGGTACAACAATACATGTGACTTCGACATAGTTGTTGAGGGTGTCGATTGGGCAGACACAAAGAACAACATAAATAGTGGGATTTATCTGATGCGACATATGGAAACTTACATGGGCGTCGCAAAGAAAAAATGGACATGCGGTCTGTCAAAGAAGTAAAAAAAATAGCTGAATTTTATGAGAGTTCGCTACTGTGCAAAGATTACAGGATGGTGCCAAAATAAATTGAAAGATGTCAACCTAACGGAGGCAAACGAATACTTTAATGTGCTAACATCGGCTCAAGATGTTAAAATAGATCAACTGCTTAACTTGTGATTGAATTTGATGTCGTGTTAACTATTTTCAAGACATATTATAGCTGGCTCATATACTATTAACTAGTACCTTTAATTGGGTTTCCATATATTCTCCTAGTCTACATTTTGGTGGCTTTTGTGAACTATGAGATTGTGTATTGGTTGTTATTTGGTATCATATGAAGCAATTATTACTTTGTTTTTGTCATTTATTTTAAATTCTGCACGTACTAAATCATATATTGTTATGATTCATATTGTTCATTCATAATGCAATATTATATATATATATGTTATGCATATTTTTATTATATATTGATGCAAACATATCAGTCGAACCCAATAACTTATATCAACAACAAGTAATTAACAACCATAACTACTTAGACGTTAATCCCATTACAGATGCAAATAATATAAAACAATTAACTAAATGATAATTGTGCTCAATGTTGGATCAAGCAACGCAATATTATATACTATTTGATGCAATTATATTTATATGAACGTCGCAATTAACAACAATCTGATTCTATTTATTTTTTAATATCTATTACGTAAAATATATAATATGTAGAGTATGAATTCGTACTTAAACATCTAAATCAAACATAACAAAAAAGCAGAATTTTTAAGCAAAAATGTTGAATATCTTATCATATGAATTGTAAACATAATGTGAAGCACTTAAAAAAATCAAACATGGAACTACTGTCAAACATCTTTCCATCCAGATTCGCATACTTTATCACAATTCCTGGAGTCGTTGTGAGTCATCTGCTTCCAATTACCACATATTCTCTTCGGTTTACTTGCTTTTAATATTGAATTCTAATTCCTCGATTTAATTCTACTTCCACTTCCTTTGGTTTTTACAGGATCGGGCGGCTGTACATCCACCATCTCAGGTACAGTAGCACCATAATATCTCTCAAATATGCTCTGTTTCCCAGCATATAGTAGTATCGAGCTAGGGGTCATGCTTTCGTACTTTTCCTTGAGCACTCGCACATCTTGTGAAAATTCGTCCATCAAAACATCGGAACCAGGAATATGTCCAATAGTGGAGTAGAAGTCCGAAAAAATGTTCTTCAACACTGACATGTTCCCCCTTTCTACTTCACTACAAAATGTTGAGTTCTAATTTGATTGGAGGCGTGCGTATTTAGTCCACAGACGCACAATATATTTATCAGGAATGGTATTAATCCTCAAGTTCTTCAGAACAACCAACACATGACGACATACAAGACCACGACGGACAAATCGTTTGCACAAACAATTGGTGGACTTGTAATGTCCCACTCTTTTATTAGTAGTTTTTATGTAATGAAAATCTACATAAAGAAAATTTCGTTATAAAATTTAAAATATCAATCAGCTAATCGATATTAGTAGCTCTAATATAAAAAAAACCATGATAGATATCATGTGAGTTCGTCTTGAATAATAGAATTATTCAAAAGGCAATACAAATACATTCTTGAAATGTATAATCGATAATTAGTTCGATTAATAGCTATATGTTAATTAGAATATATAAAATAACTAATTGATTAGAATTATTGAAAGTTAAAGGTTAATGCTTGAGAGGTTGATTTTACCTCAATTAGATAATAATTATACACCTTATAGAAGTTTCATTATAATTAATTAGTGACATCTTAAACATTAATATAATATTAAGGATTTCATATTATCTTGTGTATATATAGTAGTAAGTATTATTTGTCTACATAAGATAAGTAAATAAATAAATACATAGTATGCAGACTCTCTAGATTAGATTGTTGTAGAGAAATGTATTAATATGCCAAGCAAGTTGCAATAATACAATTAATAATCACTAATACTAAAGCATACACAATATAGTGAATAAATATGCATGCAACTTATGCCACTACAATTGAATAATTAATTTGCCATATAAATTGCAAAAATCCAACAATTAAGAATGCAAATATGAAGAATAAAATATATTAATTATAAACCTCTTATTACATTTTTCTTATATATCCAAAGTCAAATAAAAGTTAAGAAATGAAATCAGAAGATTGAGCATTGAAGAGGGAGTCAGAAGCACAAAAAAGGAAACAACTATGTTGCACTCTTCCTTCTACTTACTATATCCCTGCACACCTACAGAATAAAGAAATGTATATTAGAATTATTAGTAGCTATTCCAAAAGTCAAATTTGCAGATGTAGACTCATGTTATAAACTGATAATGAAGAATATGAAAAGAGAGCAGAAATGAAACAATAACAGTATACTAGACTAAACAATAAAGAAAGGAAAAAAAGGAAGTATGAGAGATAGAGCTCTCAATGGAAGAAGAATACAAGGTTCTACAATTCCTTTATGTCCCGGCAAATAAAAATAAAGTATTAATACTATTAGCCATACAATAAGTCAAAACCTAATGTTCTATAAACATTAGAAGTGTGCTAGAGCATGAAAATTTGGGAATAAAGCATGCAGAACACGCAAGAAACATCAATCAAAGCAGCCTATTCTAAGAAACCTTCTCATTTCCCCAATTTATATATTATAGAACTCCTTCAAACCACACCACAAAGAAAATCAATATTTCAGCAAAACAAACACGAAGAAACATAGGGAGAGGTTCTGCCAAAATACTCAGAGCCAAGAATTCAACCAGAAACAATTGAGGTATATCAATCTCAAATCTTATCTTTTAATACTTCATTCAGATATAAAGAATTTCATTTTGATGGCTAGTTCTTTGACTGAGCTAGGAGAACAAAACTCATCTATCAAGAACATAAACTTTCTCCCCATATCAAACTCTATAAATCACATCATGCTCAAACAAACATAGAACATGGTAGGAGTTTTTCATTTAGAAAATGTAGTAAATTCTCACAGTATGTTATTTAACACATATCTTAGGATCATAACCAAAATATAGACATAAGAAATAAAATAAATAAAGCATAGAACACACATCTCATGCCTAAACCACCCACAGCCGAACACTCATCCTGTCCCCAAATCGTTTTGCTCGTTCAGAAACAAAAGAGAAAGGATTAGCTCAGGAATGAAATTGAAATTTCAGAATATATACAACTAGAAATTAAAGGAGAAGTAAAAGATTAGATTTTACCTGTGAAGTTGACGAGCTTTTTCGACGGAAAAATTATTTAGCCGAGAGCAGAGAAGACGGGGAAAGAACAGAGAGGGCTGAGAACCAAGAGAAACGTAGGGTGAGAGAGATTTAGATGATGATTGTGTATGAATCAAATAGAGAAATATAGAAAAGTTAGCATTTTTATCTTGAAGAAGAACATCGACGAGATTTGCCGTTCAGGCAAGAGAAGCCTTGAACCAGGGAGGTTCCAACTTCTTACAGTAAACGAGAGCAGAGGAAGGTGACGAGAGTCGTTGCTTCTATTCAGAAGCGAGAGTTAGCCGATGAACTCTTCGCCATCAATCTGAGGAGGAATCGAGAGTTTTCTTTTTAGAAGTATTAGAATCTGAAACTGAAAATTATAGAAACTATAAAATCTGAAATTTGAAAGGGAGATGAATTGAGTATTCTGAGAAATTTAGGAGAAATTCTTGAGATTTAAAACTGAAATTTATGAACTTCAAAGATAGAAAAAGATAGAAAAAGGAAAGATAAAATTTTTACCTTGAAGATAGCTGGCGACAATTTTCCTCCAGCGAACATCCTGCCGATCGACCAAGAGCAGAGAATCAAGAGGCATTTTGAGCTAGGGAGGCTTCGTTTCTAGCAATAAACGAGAATAGCGAGAGCCGAGAGTAGAGAGGGATTCGAGAGAATCTGAAATAGAACTAGAAACAAGATAATAATTTTATTAAATATTGACAAAGCTAACAGATTACAGATTACAATCTTTATATTAGATTAACCGTGAATAATTAAATTAATTGAGCGATGTTTAAGATATGAAATTAGTAGTATTATTTCCAATCTTTATAAGATTTAAATTAACATTTTACCTTGAGATTAAGTTATTCCAAGTAATTTATCTTGAATAATTATAGTACTCATTATTAAATTAATTGGGTAAAACAAATGAAAATATTAAGGATTTAAGAAATCAAATATTGATTTAAAATCCTACGATAATAGTTATAAAAATTCCTAAGTACTCAAATATTAGTCGAGTAAGAAATGAGAATAATTAATGAAATAATAGAATAATATTTTATTTCAATTAGACGAAATAAATTACATACTCACAATGATATCTTCCTCGTAATTGCGATTAAGGTTACGCGAGGAGAAAGTACTAGACGATAAAGGTTCATAAATTTTAGAAGAGGAAGCTAGCCAGGTAGGCTTTCTTATACAACTAAAATTATGTGTGTTGTATCAGTTATTGTTTCGTTTCAAAAATCATTTTGAACTGCAAATATGTGAAGTATTGTCTTGCCAAAAAAATGTTTAGATTTTTGTATGATACGTATCTGCTTGAACTATTATAGTCGAATTCGGGTCCTAGTGGATTGTTATCCTACTTGGGCTAGTGTACACACATCGACCGTGAGTCATCTAAGCGGGTTGGCCGGTCAAGTGTTCGTGGAAGGTGGTCATCTTCCCGATACACAAAAATTACAGATATGATTGATTACTCCAGAACTTAGATAGCGCTGTCAAACTTTTAGATCTCACAAAAGAATTTAGTGAATATAAGTTTCTTTCAGATAAAATCCCTATGTTTCACTGTGATATGGCAGTGACAGCTATATATGTACGAATGCGATTTCGGCACGTGTCTACTGAGTACTTTTGTACTTAGCCCTGCATATATTTCTAAATGTGCAGGTTGAGCTGTGATGAAAAGGGGAGTGCTAAGTGAAGGTTTTGTCAAACTCAACTAGTAGTAACTCTTGGGGGTTTGCATGTCTTCATACATGTAAACTTAGAAATTGATTCAATTTCCGCTGCAAACACTCAGATTGATATTCAGTATTTCTGCTGTATATATTTCTATGTATTTTGATATTGGTTATCTAGTAATGACTTTCAAGTTATGTATTATTCTCTTCCGAAGCACTTATCAGATATTCCTCTTCATGTTAGTCTCATTTCTTTTCCCGCTTCTATATTCCCTCATTTGGTCACGGTTTTTTCCGACTTTGGTATCCTCAGTAAAGTGGGTCGTGACAGGACTTGCTTTGGACTTCATGAACAACATGAAATGTTCCATACTTATGATCATCCACCTCGTGTATATTACCTCCAGATGTAGTAATAATGATGCGTATGGAACAAGAATTGATAGAGTACATAATTTGTTTCTGCATATCATAAAAAATCTTATGGGTGTATACTGAAGCTGCATGTTTCTCAAGATCATATCCTGATTTACACTCGGGATATGAAGATTTATCCAAACTACTCAACTAGTCATGTACAAAACGTTTTGCATCAATGACAGTGCCGTAATGCATGAAGAACTCAACAAGATTTGAACATTTATTCAAATACTTACGGAAGAAGTTGGTCTCACTTTCGGACATCAATGTTTTTCGGAACAATCCACTCATTGATATATCCCTGAAATACGCTAGTATCAAATGAGTACGTAGTTCGTACATATATTTGAACCACGAATCTCCGGTAAGACAAAACTCGTCCATAATTGCATGCCAACGAAGTTCAAATTGTGTCGGTTCAATATGTTCAAACCAAACAATATCATTGAACTTCCTTGTGAAGTCTTCATTGTCTTTCAAACTCTTTGGTATCTTATGTGCAGCCTTACACATAATGTGCCACACGCAGGATCGATAAATTGTATCAGGAAGAACACGCTCAACTGCTATCTTCATGGCAGGGTCTTGATCCGTAATTAATATATGGCGGCTGATTGTCATGCATTCTATGAACTTCTTAAAGACCCAAGAATACGATTCTACGTCCTCCGATGTAAGGAGTGCAGCTGCAAATGTTACACACTTCCCATGGTTGTCTTTGTCAGTGAATGGTGCAAAAATCATGTTGTACCTATGGTTTATCAAAAGAATGCAAATTATATATTTAAATAATGCAAGTTATATGTAAATTTAATGCAACTAGAATACGATACACTCAACTAATAATTACTTACTTGTTCGTGCAATACGTTGCGTCGAATGACATGACGTCACCAGATGCACTGTAGTTGCCTTTAGCGTGTCCAAAACAAGCTTGAAAGCTTCTCTAATCCATTAACAGAATATTCAAATGTGAAACCGGGGAAAACCTCTCGTTGCTTATGCAATTTATACAATATAATCTGTGCATCAACACCAACCACAAATGTATGCAGATTACGATTGAAGTTTTTAAAATTAGATATATTGCATCCAACGTCTTCATAATTACCAACTAGCTCCCTAAACAGCCGTAACGACCTCACAGGACCAATATTAACCATGGAACAATTTAGAATAAATTTTGGATGCCCAATATCTAAATTTCTGTTGAACTTTATAAATCTTTTATAGTTTGGACTCGTAAGAGCGTGTGTCACGCCCAAAATCCCGAGGGACGGCACATGCGCCAAGGGCGTGATTGGGCGGAGATAAAAGAAGCGGGGAAGAAAGGGGGCGTTGTGTTCGTGTGCATTATATAAGTGAGAGTTGTCCTTGAAAATCGGACAGCATCTCCTCTATAACTTTGACTATGCCATTTTACAACCCAAACAACTAACCAATGCAAAGATAATGTCTATAATAATGAATCTAAAATGAATCATATGCAATATGGAGATAATACAGCTCGAGTCATGGGAGCGGTAATCCAAAATCCCAAGCGGCCGAATCATCCAAGATGAAATGAATTGGAGATAATACAGCTCGAGTCATGGGAGCGGTAATCCAGAATCCCAAGCGGCCGAATCATCCAATATGAAAGACGGGGTTGGAGATAATACAGCTCATCTCGTAGGAACAGTAATCCAGAATCCTCGAGAGGCCGAATCGTCCAATAAGAACCGTCGATCAAAGGCGGAGGTTAGTGAGCCTAGCTCGCCAAAAGGAGTCACTCACCCAGCTCACCAAGTGTGGTCGGCATTCGCTCGAACACTACACAAGGGGCTGAGGAGTTGAGCGTCCAAGAGGGGCCGACTACTTCTAAGCTCTCCTATGCATGTGTATGCATGTAATGAGCAATGATAATATGATAATATGAACCTTTATTAATAATGGCCGATGAGGCCTTCGTGGAATGAGAAAATGATCTTAGACCTTAAACATATATATTATCACACACATATACGTGAATGATAATTATTTCATAAATATTATAACATACGTGAGCATGGAAGCGGAAATTCTTATGTATAGAACGGTAAACCGTTCTCGTGATGAAGCAATCATCATCCCAATAACACCATTTCTCAGCCACACACATCATGCTGCTTCCTTAGCCTGTGAAAAATTTTGTAAAACGTGGGGTGAGTACTAGTGCACTCAGTTGGGTTTTTCATAAAACGAAAAACATAGTCTTTGTTCAGTATACTTACCTTAGAAGGTTTTAAAACAAAAATAACTTCTAAGTAAGCAAAACATTTGTGCATAAATTAAACATGACCCTGCATGACGTTACTCTTATATAGGTTATGTCCCGGGCCTTTTACCACCGACGGATCAAAAACATTCAATCAAATAGGGCTCGGCGAACCGTACACCCTAACATAGCATGAGTCAAAACCCGATGGTGATCAACCCACCGTAGTAGAGATTAAGTGATCACAGTCCTTAAATCGACGTGTTAGGCCGAATAAGAACCCCCGGCGGTCGATAAGAGCATTAAACAGTCCATACCTTCGTGAAAACATTTTAACAGAGATCCATGCATTTTTCATTTAGAGAAAAGAGCTTAATAACTCAAAATACGTATATATCCCCAACCTTTCACCGATGATATTCCTCGATTATGGGAAAACCGTAAATCCTTATGAGCTCAAATTTCAGTGCTAGGTACCTGTTAGTCATAGGGAATATATTTTAGCTTTAATTTTCCAAAAGGAACTATAGATAAGTAGTACTAAATTTTTAGGCTTAATAATATTCTTTTTATCACGTAATAAATTAATTTGGCAGCAATCGGACTTTCAAATGACTTTGGCCAAGAAGGAAAAAATACTCCGGACATTATTTCCTATAGGAATATGTATAAACATTTTTAAAATATGCAACTTTACCTCGAAGCTTAATCGAGAAGATTCGTAGTCTTTTTCAGATCTATGAAAATTGGACCAATGAAAATTAATGAAACCTCTTTCAGAAAATCCTATATTTTTTTTCTCTACATGCACTATAAATTTAACCGTAAAAGGATAACCGGTTAATAAATTTTCTTTAGAAAAATATAAAAATAGTATTATATATATATAATGCATGCAAAACTTTTACGTAGACGAAAATACATTATGATCATGCCGATATGTAGAATGCATGGCCGTGAACATAAAACCTTAAGGGACCGTAGCCCTCCGAAGAATGGACGACCACCGAATTGGTGCTTTCGGACTCCATCGGTGACCCCAACATTTGGAGGCGGTGGTGGTCGGTCGTGGTCTCTTCGGGCCACTTCCGGCCATCATCGTCTCGAACTTCCTTCACTACTCGAGTTCTATGTAATGAGAGCTATGTATAGGAGAAAACCATTTCGAAAAAGGACATGAAACGAAGAAGAAAACGAGAGGTGAAGTTATGATAAAAATTTCGGCGACGGCGAGGTCGCTACGGTCACCCAACGGCGGCTGAGCCACCTTCATTGAGTTCCCGAGCTTCCATTGCCTGGCCTCGGCATACCTCTTTGACTCGACTTGACCTCAGAACGAAGCTTCGAGAGCTTGAAAGCTCGACAATGGCGACGTAGGGAGAAAAGGAAGAAGAAGAAGTGGGGGGGGGGGGGGGAATTGTGCGTGAATGGGGGGAGGAAAGTCTCGACTCCCCCTTGCTATTTATAAAAAAAAAATTAGATTTTTTAATTATTTTTATTATATTATATTATCTTATATTATTATTATATTATTATTAATGCTTTAACCTTAAAACGTCGTAACTTCTGCACACGGTTTCTTTTTTGGGCAAACCTAACGTCAACATCTCCCTTTCTTCATACTCTACACAATGACTATAATATTGATATAGTTTCGGTCATGCATGGAAAAACTATTTTTTTTAACGACGTGCTTAAAGTTTAAAAATTCGTAGCGGTTGCATACGAACTCCTTTTTGGGTAAACCTAGTGCCAATAATTTTCTTTTGAAAAATTCTACGCAAGGAGTATAATATGTATATACTTTCGACTTATGCATGAAAAGTTCATTTTTTTAAATAAACCTTTTAAAAAGCTTTGCCGGTCTGCCAAATTAATATGGTAGGTCCTAACAGGCTCTACGTTTTTCCTAAAATTCTTATTTCATCATACCTAGGTCCCTTAATAGTTAGAACACTTAAAAGTATAATTTAGAAATTAGCGGGATATTACAGCATGATTATGAGCCTCCATAAAGGATTTGACACAGTACCCATTTGAACCGTTTATGACGAATATAATTATCGCCTTGCAATTTGTACGACTAGATAATCTCCTCCTTTTCCTAGCTTGTTCGTCCAAACGATCAACATTCTTCAGACCCTCTCTATTGCACAAAACATAACGGGACAATATGGTACCGTCTTTATGTTTTGTGACAGTACCTTGACGAATATCAAACCCACAAATTGTAGCACATTTCTTATAGAACTGGATTTCGTCATCTAGATTATAGAAAATTTTACCAACTTCGGGTTTCAAACTCAAATCACAATCTGGTAAGTAGACATCACTTTCATTTGAAACATTACATTCTTCAATACCTACATGTACAAGTAAAAGTAAATAATACAATCACTGTAAATGAAAAAAATCATAACGAAACATACACAACTAGATCACACTTTGACAGCCATGTCTTATATATATTACAATGCATTGTACCTTATGCAATACTGTAATATAATATTTAATATAATGCAATTGTGTAAAATTACATTTGATGTTAATTACTAAACAAAACAACACAATTATTGTTAAACTATACAACAACTAATTCATTGTTCTAATGCTATGTATTTGTAAATTCATAAAAATAATACAACTACTAACAAAAACTATTTGCATAAATATTAAATACATACACAATCAACTTATACGTATTGTACACAAAAATATATCACCAACCAACAAAGTTTTTTAAACTGGAGATTATGAATAAAACTATTCCGTAACATGTATGTAGATAAAACACGTCTTCAACATGAATGTTTATTCGACTGTGTATACGTACATGTTGATAACGATTTCTATTACATATAACCGATGCAATAATGATCAAACAGTATTATAGCATTGCAATTATATGCAACTGTCATTATTATACATTCACTTACCTTCACTACCTTCTTCCATTAGAACTTTCTGCTTTAATTCTGCTTCTCTCCAGTACGATTGAATTTCATTAAATCTTCAGCAGATTCTCACAGTACGATCCAATAGAAAAAAATTCTCCTAATTGATTGCAATAATAATTGTAACTGAAAAAATCCTACAACTCTCTTTAAGCGTCGGTTATGGAAAGAATATAATAAATATCTTTATCATCCCTAAAAAACCGCAATTACACCAACTAACCATCCGTTTACACCCTATGCAAATTACCAAAATATCTTTTTCGCAACATATATGGAATATTTTAAAAACATAAAATCCGAAAATGGAGGATGCATCTAAACCGTTAGATTGTAAAAATGGATGGCTTGATTTACTTCCTATTTTATATCCAAAAGTCACTTTTTATATGACCTTTAACAATGATTTACAAATATATATTTTGGGATGTCAATATATGAACAAACTTATTATTTCATAATTATACATTATTAATTAAATTTACATATTTTCATGTTCAAACTATTAAATTTTAAAAAAGACATAATTAAAAACAAAAGTCATTGAGACAAGTGAGATAGAAGGGTGCACATGGGTGGATGTACTCGCAAAAGTTATGCAAAAAATGTTAAAATTCTTTTTTGCTAAATAAATGGAGTTAGTAAATTTTAAATGCTGAAATAATTAATTAAAAAGAGAGTTACATTCGTAATTTGAATGGATGGGCATAACTTCCTCCAGTATTTTTCATACAATCCGTTCTTTTCCATGAATTTTACTCTTAGCAACTCCTATGTTCAAAGCAAAATGTTAATTTGAATAGATGAACAAAATTATACTCCCTCCGTCCCACGAATGTAGTCCCCAATTATATTAAAATGAGTGTATTATTATAATGAAATGGGACTACATTCGTGGGACGGAGGGAGTAATATTTATCATATAGTGAAGTCAATAAATATTTATAATTAACTTAATAAATATTTATATTTAGCAAAAGTAATTGATTTGAGAGTTAAATTAACTTAATAAAATAATTAATTTAAGTGTAAGTTTGACCCACTACAAAAAAAATATATAATTTAACAACGAAATTTTTTCGTTACTAAAATAAGAAATTTTGTTACTAAAAATGTTAGTAACGGATATTTAATGGATTTATTCGTATTAATATCGATGCTTGGTAAAAAAATTTAACAATGAAATATATTGCATTACTACATAACAACGGAATTGTAACAAAATTTTCGTTTATAAAATGGTTTATTCAATTTTAGTAACGGAAAATTTTGTTACTAAATTTTAATAACGGATTATTCCGTCACTAATTTCATTACTAAAAATTGAACAAAAATTGCATAACAATTATGTTGTTAATCTGTTAAAATTTATAAACGAATTTTTTTTCTCTCTATACTACGTTACTATAAAATGTAGCGACCAAGATAATTAATTAAATTTAATTGGATCAAAATGACCTAGAAATTAATTAAATTAAGTTATGGATTTGACTTGGTCAAATTAATTTTGAATTATTCAAATTAATTTTGAATTATTCAAATTCAAACTAATTTAAATAATAGATGAAATTGTAGATAAAAGTGAGATTTAGTTCTATTATTTGGGGATATTATTAATTCACCTTATAAACCTAACCTAACCCAAAATATCTATAAATATGGATAAGAGGAGGGGGCTGATTTCTACAAGTTCCATACCTATAGAAATCGGCCAAGAGAGGATTTATATATCTCTCTTTATATTTTCGAAAATTTTAGAGCAATCCAAACTCTATTTTTTCGTTCTTCTTTTCTATTAAAGCTTGATAGATTATTGCTAACACAATAATCAAGTTGTAGATTGGGAATAGCTTATAAATTTTCAAGGTTGGATCGAAGGAGATCAAGGAGATCCATTGAAGTGGATTGCAGTTTGTTGCTAACGACATTCGTCTCTTTGCAAGCGAAGGACTAGCTAAAGAGATTGGTAATTCCCCTTGTTGGGAACCCTAAATTTAGTTTTGATGATGGTCCTTCGAAACACACTTAGTTGTTTTATAGTTTAAACTGTTCTACGTGTAAAAACAGATCATTAGAGATAAAGTGAATTCTGCTATGGAACAGGTTAGGAGATGACTTAAAGTGTAAAGGAAAATATTCCTATAGAAGTCAATCTCAACTTAGAATAGGATGAAAGTTAAAATTTCACGCCAAAAGGAATCGATCTACTGTAACAGACAGTGACCAGATCGATGACCAGATCGATGCCTACAGCGAGGAACCAGAACGATTGAGTCATCAATCCATCAGCTGACATCATCCTACACATCATATGCTCTTGCCACGTCAAAGATCAAGTCCATCCAACTGGGATTGGAAAGAAGATTTTCAGTCAACACATAGAAGGAAAGAGACCGTTAGCAAACTGCTTTCCATAACTCAAAGATTGAGTCAACCTTTCTTTTATGGCAAGAATAGATATGATGGAAACCATTGATTGGCAATATACCATCTATCTCACGCCAATCAACAACGGCTAGAATTTCTAAATTCAATGCCTATATAGTTGAAGTAAGAGATCTGGAGAGATAGAGAATACACGCGAGCAATACTGTTATTATCTTCTCAAGCAATCAAGCTGCAATCCAGACTTAGAGCTTCAACATCTTGTGATTCTACATCACACCAACCACCTCGATTCAAGTCTGTCTTGTCGAGAGAAAGGAGATCACCCTGCTAGCTAGTTTTCTAGTGGTAACGTAGAGGTAATCTGTTGTAAAGGGACACGACCCTTATTTCGTGCATAAGTATCTCTCTAGTTGTGATTGATACTTGTGACTCGTTCTCCACGAGTATAAAGAAGCAGAGTATCCTAGTAGTGGATAATCTGGTCTAGTGTTGACCAGATCGTGGACGTAGGGATTTCCCGAACCATGTTAAACAACTGTGTGCTTTACATTCCTGCATTCTTTATTTTTCAGTTGTTTATTATTCTAACTCTCTGCACTATCATCCATCTGCATCTCAATCAATCTCCTTAATCAATCTGGTTAATACTTAAGGTTTTCTAAACAAGAGCAATCACTAATCCACCATTATTCCGCACTCACTCAGCACTCAGAAAGTAATAAGATCACTCTTATTATTAGCTAAGTGTTTACACTAAGAGAGTAATCTGGTTGGACTAAACTGCTATCGATCTGCATATCGATCTGTCTAGTCAACTTCGAGCAATTTCTTATACAGAATAGCTTGAACTCTCTCTCAACTTGTCAAGTAAACTGAAAAGTTTGTATTTGGTGTATTCCCCCCCTCCCCCATACACCAAACCTTGCTCTTTCGGGACCAACAAGTGGTATCAGAGCAGTGGTTCAAACGACCATTGTTTTGTTTCACAGGGATAAAACCTGCATGGTCAACTTGAATAGATCTTAGAAAATCTTTTTCATTCACTAGCATACTATCTGCCATGGAGTCATCTGTTATCAGGGCATGCGAAGAATTCTCCATCCAAGGTTACAGAGAGTGGAGCTTCAGAATCAAAATGTGCCTCAAAGCACATCACTGTTTGATGTGGAAAGTAATCGAAGAAGGGCCATTAGCAATTACACAAGAAACTACTCGTATCACTGATACAGGAGTAGTCAAAGAGTCTGTGTTAAAGGATCCCAGAAAATACACTTCTGAAGAAAGGAGAGAAGCAAATCTTGATGACTTTGCCAAAGGGATCATCTCCAGCACGGTCAAAGGCGTACATCTGGCTAAAATCCAAGATCTGGATACTGCCAAAGAGATGTGGGAAGCCTTAAGAGACCTAGCCCTAGGATCTGAAGTAATGATTGAGAACAAACTGTCTCTTGCCTATAATAAATATGATGAATTCAAAATGAAACCAGGCGAGACAATAGAACAGATGAAGATGAGATTCACTGGAATTCTCCTTGAGATATCTGCGTTCAAAAAGAATAAATATACTCAAAGGGAGAAGAACATGAAAGTTCTTAGAGCTCTTCCACCAAGTTGGGAGATCTATGCTGCAATGCAACCTCTAAGTGCAGATTTCAATGAACTGTCCACTGAAGCCTTATTTGATCACCTTGAAGGTCATGAGTGTGGCATTCAAAGAATTCGAGGACCAGATCATCTGTCCAAAAAGGGAGAAAGTAGCTCAAAGAAAGATAAAGAGGTAGCCTTCAAAGAGAAGAGCAAACCAGATTATCTTTTTGAGCCTGCTACTCCAGATGAAGAGAAAGGCTATGACAAACTCTTAAAAGAGTTCGCAATGATCGCCAAACGAATGGACAAGATGGAGACCAGATCGAAGAAATACAGACGCTTCTACAAAGATAACAAGAGGAACTTCAACAAGAAGTATGACAATGATCAATCTGATGACAAGAATGAGTCCAAGAAGCATTCTGCTAAAACAACAAAGATTTCTAGCTCTACAGACTACACTTGCTTTGAATGTGGCAGAATAGGTCACTTCAAAATAGATTGTCCTGATCTATCCAGAAGTCAAAGAGAAGAACTAAGAGCTAAAAGAGATCGAAAGCTTAAATATGAGCGCAAAGCCATGATAGCTGAACAGAACTCAAGCAGCTCGAGTCATTTCTCAGACAGCTCATCAGAAAATGATGAAGCTTTCATTGCTGAAGACGAAGAAAGCTGGAATGAATGCTATGTGGGATTGGACAACGGTCTAGATGAAGTTGAGGTAAACTCTTGCTACTCAAACTCCTCAGATAATAATAATGATCTTGAACAGGAGAGTGAAGATCAAGCAGAATACTCATGGGAGGAAATAGATGAGATGTTCAAAAGCTACTCAAGCATCAAGAGGCTGTTTAAAGAAGTTGTTGAAGAGAATGACAGATTAATAAGAGTTGAGCAGACTCTAAGCACAGCAAACACACAATTTGTTGCTAAAATGAACGATCTGGAAGAACAGATCAAGAGAAAAGACAGTGAGATCCACTCACTTAATTCAAAAGTCAAGGATCTGGTTACCAGAAACAATGTTGCTGAGGAAAAGATCAAGAAAGGAAAAGAAATGATTTACAAGAGTGATGAGCGTGCCAAGTTGCTAATCAATATGCAACAAAAGGGCACATCTGGATTAGGATATCCAGGTCGCTCAGAAAAGCCCTCTGGAACCATAAACTTCATACCAGAAAGGAAGCAAATACCAAATCAAGTGAAAGACTTGAAAAACAAGAAACACTACAAAAAAAACACCTTCTGGCGACGGAAAAATACGTCGTTAGGAGAAGAAATCCGTCGTCCAGGGGGCTTAGCGACGGACTGGAGACGGATATTTTCCGTCTGTATTTCGTTCGTCGTTAGCCCCCCGGACGACGGAAAATACAGTCCGTCGTTAGCTAACGACGGACTAACGACGGAATTTATCCGTCGTTAGCCACGTCGGACTAACGACGGAATTTATCCGTCGTTAGCCACGACGGACTAAAATCCGTCGTCAGAGTCTGCCGGAGACCGTTGACGGCGCCGGAAAGCTAACGACGGATTAAATCCGTCGTTCGTGGCGACGGACTGCAGTCCGTCGCCAGGTAATTTTTTTTTTTTTAATTTTAATAAATAATTTTGTTTTTTTATTATTCATTACCTAAAACGTGTCATGACAAACAATACAAACATAATCCAACATTGAACAATAATTTAAAATTGAACCAATCAAATGAAATTCAAAATAAACGCGGATTTCATATAATGAACAAAATAAATAATTCATGTATCAGTAACATCCCACGACAAATCATAAAATAAAATAATTGTATCAGTAGCATCTACGAATCGTAGTCATCATCTGGAGGAAACTGGGGAGGGGCATCAGACGGGGGAGGCTGATAAGAGGGAAAGAAGGGTGCACTACCTCCTCCCTGATGAGACTGCATCCAGCGCATCATCTCGGCATGCTGAGCCTGCATGACCGCCATCTGCTCAGCCAATCTCTTCTGCTGAGCAAGGTACTCACGGCGCTCGCGATGCTGCTCCTCGACTCGGCGCCGCAGCTCCTCAACCTCGTCTCTGGATGCGCGTGATGTGGACGAGGATCCCCCGAATCTGGATGCTCTGAGGGCCTTCGCCGCGCCTCCCGTGCCGAACATCCTCTTCTTCTTGTCCGGGCCACCAAGAACCTCCAGATATAGCTCGTTGATGTCGACTGCATCGTGGTCCCCCTCGGGTAGCTGGGCCCGCTCCTCGTCAGCACGGCGAAACACCTCAGTCTGCATGCATATAGACGTCAGGAAACAAACAAGTGTTAGTATACATATTATAAATATTGAAAATCTAATACACACACATATATATATATATATATATATATATATATATATTAGATTTAAATTAAAACTTACCGCTATCGCCTCAGATTTCGGATCGGTGTATGTCCCGTCCGCGTATCGATGCTCGTCCAGAAAGGAGTCGAACATGCACGAAATCGGAGCTACTCCCCGCTCACGACCCTATGCATCAGATCATCGATGGAGTTGTGTCATTGAAACATATGTATATGAATTAAAATTGTACCACATAATTATAATTATTATTTGAAGTATATTATTACCTTTTCCTCAGCTCATTGCATGACCGACTTGGACCCTCCCCTATGCTTGATAGGACCAGTACCCGGTCCCTGGGGCTCAGACAACCGGTTACGCCTCGCTGCCTGAGATTTGGCCACAACATCATCCCGGGACCAGTAAGCGAGCCAACCCATCCAGACATCATCAGTCCACCACCCAGGCTTCCCACCTCTGGATGGCGGATCATTCCTCCTCCTCTTGATCCCGCAGATATAATCCTTATATCTCTCCCGGATCTTATCATACCATAACTCCCGAATCTTGGCATCGAGTGCCGGTTCCCAAGTAAATTTTTTCTAGCATTGAAAATGTATGTTAGAAATTGTAGTTATAAGTTATAATTAAGAATGAATTTGAAAGTTTTAGTAAATTTTCGAACCTTAAACTCCTCCCAATATCGCTGTCTCACGTCCTCAGGCGTGAGCTTCCAACTGTAGCCAGTCGGGTTGGGAACTATCTTAAATAGTTCCCAAATGTAATCTGCCGAGTCGGCATGCGGGTAAAATCCCCTGCATAAGTAATTTTAGATTGATTTAGGTTAGATATTTGAATAACTAATTTAATAATTGTCAAAATTGAAGATGGGATTGCATTTACGTACCCCAGCTCACTCACAGATAGAACAACGTCTCCTGTGGGTCTACGCTCCAGCTGACCATCACCGTCAGAGCCAGAAGACGGACCGCCTATGTGTATGCCACCAATATGGTGGCTCAGACCACCGGTCCCAGACTCATATCCAGAGGATGAGCCCGGGGAACTACCCCGTCCAAGGGATAGCTGTGATCGGCGTGTACCCCTACCACGAGGGGTCCCCACATCTTCTCGCCGACTGTAAGACATCTATTATGTTGAAAATAAATAGATAAATAAGATTCATGATAGACATATCACGTATACGTAGAATGTTTATATTTAACATATAACATGTTGCATTTATAATTAATAAATTGAAATTCGAATGTGTTAAGCTTTCTACACAAAGTGCTAAGGAGAATCCTCTTCATCGTTATCATTTTCATCTTCCTCATCCTCATCTTCATAGTCATCCTCCTCATCTTCATCTTCTTCTTCGTCATCTGAAGCTTCATCCTCTTGATATTCATCATCCTCGTCATCTTCTTCTTCTGTTTCGAGGACATTATCAGAGTCCACGTGTTCATCATCATCTTCAATTTCTACATGTTCACCGTCTCGGTGAACTGATGTAATATCATCTACATCTACAGTAGTTATCACATGAGCGTCATCATCCTCCTGAAACGGTGACTCCAACGTAGACACATCCGCTCGAGACTCGTCGATAGTAAACTTTTCAGTTTACTTGACTATTTCAACCAGAGAGACGTAAGCTTTCTGAATTACAGATTGCTCAAGGTGATAGAACAAATTGATCTTCTAATCGATTAGATTCTATCCAAGTAAGATCTCTCAAGTGAGATATACAAAGCAGAAAGTAAGCGTAAACTCAATTTCCAGCAATGTATTGTGTGCGGAATAATGGTGGACTTAGTCGGTGCTCTTGTTAAGAAAATCTTTAGAAAACTTAATCGAGTATTTAGGAGATTGGTTAAGAATGCAGATTTGGATGAGTACGATAGATAGAGAATAAATAACAACTGAATATAGATGCAGAATTTAAATAACACAGTTATTTTTACGTGGTTCGGGAAGCCCCCTACGTCCACGGTCTAATCCAAACTGGATTAGATATCCACTACTAGGATACTCTTCTTATTTAACCTCGCTGAGAATGAGCCACAAGTTCCAAGTACAAGCTAACTGAAACTTATGCACGAATAAGGGTCGTGTCCCTTTACAACTTACAGAAAACTACTGTAAACAGGTTATCTTCACGTTAATCCACTAGAAAACTACTAGCTAGTAAAGATCTCCTTCTTCTCTCGATAAGACAGACTTGAATCGAGGTGTGATTGCGATTACGAACGGTTTGAATCTTTGTCTGATGTGAGATTTGAATGCTTGAGAATATTTCTGTAGTTTCTCGTTAACGTCAATCTTCAGACTTTAAAACTTCAAACATATATAGGCTCTGAATCTTGAAATTCTAGCCGTTTGTTGATTGGCGTGATTTGATTTGTGGATTGCCAATCAATCATATCTCTTCTTTCCTTGTAGAGTCGTTGATTGAATCTTCTATGAATGGTAAGCAGATCGTCTGTGATTGCTTTCCTTCTTCGTGTCAATCAGTGATCCTTTTTCCAATTCTAGATGAATGGATTTTAATGCATCATTGATAGGTTTGGTTCAGCTCTTTCTGTTTTGCTTCAAGCCTTCTAGTTATGTCTTTTCTGGTCTTAGTGCCTTCTGGTTGAAATCCTTTCTGTTGGTTACTTGCTGGTTCAACTTTCTGTTAAAGTTGGCCTGCTCGTTTGAGATTCTCAGGTTTAGCATTATGTCTGTGACTTGCTGGTTTGAGACTCTCTGGTTAGCATTCTGTCTGAGACATTTTCCATCTTTCTGTATGAAGCTTTCTGGTTCAACTTTCTGTTAAAGTTGTCTTGCTTTAGCTTTCTGTCTGAGACATCTTTCATCTTTCTG